>CM068742.1:129578365-129767537 GCA_035084275.1 Hydrolagus colliei | reverse complement strand
TACACACACACACACACACGATATTTTTAACTTGTTTTTTTCCGTGTCTATCTATGCAAAAAAAAGCTTTTTAAAAAATGTGTGTGAGTGTTTTGTGTGTGGGGGGGGGAGAGGGGTGTGGGGGGGGTGGAGGGGTGTGGGAGAGGGGTGTGGGGGGGGGGAGAGGGGGTGTGTGGGGGGGGGAGGGGGGTGTGGGGGGGGGTGTGGAGAGGGTGGTGGGGGGGGGAGAGGGATGTGGGGGGGGTGGAGGGGTGTGGGAGAGGGGTTGTGGGGGGGGGGAGAGGGGTGTGGGGGGGGGGGGGGGAGAGGGGTGTGGGGGGGGGAGGGGGGGTGTGGGGGGGGGGTGGAGAGGGATGTGGGGGGGGGTGAGGGGTGTGGGGGGGGGAGAGGGGTGTGGGGGGGGGGGAGAGGGATGTGGGTGGGGGGGGGGGGAGAGGGATGGGGGGGGGAGAGGGATGTGTGGGGGGGGGGGGGTAGAGAGAGAGAGAGAGTCTGTAAGAGTGTTTGTCTGTTTCCCTCTCTTTCTCTTTACCCCCCCCCCCCCTCCAACACCAAGGACCCTGCCGGCCTCAGCCGCAAAGCTGTGATTAAAAAAACAATCCCTGCAGTTGGTATAGCGCCTTATCGCGCCTTCGAGACGCCTCAGACCGCCTCCCAGAGTGCACTGCAAAGTGGATTGACTGTGTAAATTGACTGTGTTTTGGATGAGCGGGTCATTGCCATAAGTCACATGTTTACAGGCGGGCCACGGGAGGGGGGGGGGGGGAGGGGAAGAGAGGAGAGAGAGGGAGGGTGAGGGGGGGGAGGGGAGAGGGGGGGGGGGGGGAGGGGGAGAGGGAGGGGGGGGGAGGGGGAGGGAGAGGAGAGGGAGGGGGAGAGCGAGGGGAGAGGGGAGAGGGAGGGGGGAGGAGAGAGGGAGAGGGAGGGGAGGGGGAGAGCGAGGGGGAGGGGAGAGGGAGGCGGGGAGGAGAGAGGGGAGGGGGCGAGGAGAGGGAGAGGGGTGGGGGAGGAGAGGGAGAGGGGGGGAGGGGGGGAGGGGAGAGGGGGAGAGGAGGGGGGGAGAGGAGAGGGGGGGGGGGAACACAAGGTGGGTTCTGTTCTGTTTGGAAGAAAAGTGCTTTTTATTTGGTTTTTTTTTAAAGTTAGCGTTTTATCCTACTGTCTGTGTATTACTTGTGTTTTTTTATTTTAAAAAAGAAATGGAATTGTCTGTTTATAATGTAGAAAGGGGGGTAGGGTGGTGGGGGGGGGGGGGGAGAGGAAAGGGAAAGCTTCCTGTCTGGCTTGATTTGCTAAATGCAGGCCTGTAAATGTGGAGCAGAGCAAACACACGCTGCCCGAGAGGGAAGAGGGGCGGATTGGGGGGGTGAGGGGGGGCGCGGAGAAGGAGAGGGGTGAGAAGGGGGGTGGGGAGAAGGAGCGAAGAGCAAAGGGGGAGTGAAGAGCAAGGGGGGAGGGGGGTTGGTGAAGAGCAAGGGGGGGGTTGGTGAAGAGCAAGTGGGGTGAAGAGCAAGGGGGGGGGTTGGTTGGTGAAGAGCAAGGGGGGTGAAGATCAATGGGGGGGGGGGTTGGTGAAGAGCAAGGGGGGTGAAGAGCAAGGGGGGGGTGGTTGGTGAAGAGCAAGGGGGGGTGGTTGGTGAAGAGCAAAGGGGGGGGTGGTTGGTGAAGAGCAGGGGGGGGGGGCGGTTGGTGAAGAGCAAGGGGGGCGGTTGGTGAAGAGCAAGGGGGGGTTGTTGAAGAGCAAGCGGGGGGTTGGTGAAGAGCAAGGGGGGGGGGGGTTGGTGAAGAGCAAGGGGGGGTTGGTGAAGAGCAAGGGGGGGGGTTGGTGAAGAGCAAGGGGGGGGTGAAGAGCAAGGGGGGGTTGGTGAAGAGCAAGGGGGGGGGGGTGGTTGGTGAAGAGCAAGGGGGGTGAAGAGCAAGGGAGGGGGGGGGGTTGGTGAAGAGCAAGGGGGGTGAAGAGCAGGGGGGGGGTGGTTGGTGAAGAGCAAGGGGGGGGGTGGTTGGTGAAGAGCAAGGGGGGGGGGGGGGGTTGGTGAAGAGCAAGGGGGGGGTGGTTGGTGGAAGAGCAAGGGGGGGTGAAGAGCAAGGGAGGGGGGTGGTTGGTGAAGAGCAAGGGGCGTGAAGAGCAAGGGGGGGGGTTGGTGAAGAGCAAGGGGGGTGAAGAGCAAGGGGGGGGTGGTTGGTGAAGAGCAAGGGGGGTGAAGAGCAAGGGGGGGGGTTGGTGAAGAGCAAGGGGGGGGTGGTGAAGAGCAAGGGGGGGTTTGGTGAAGAGCAAGGGGGGGGTGGGTGAAGAGCAAGGGGGGGGGGGGGTTGGTGAAGAGCAAAGGGGGGTGAAGAGCAAGGGGGGGTGGTTGGTGAAGAGCAAAGGGGGGGGTGGTTGGTGAAGAGCAGGGGGGGGGGGTTGGTGAAGAGCAAGGGGGTGAAGAGCAAGGGGGGGGGGGTTGGTGAAGAGCAAGGGGGGTGAAGAGCAAGGGGGGGGGGGTTGGTGAAGAGCAAGGGGGGTGAAGAGCAAGGGGGGTGGTGGTTGGTGAAGAGCAAGGGGGGGGTGGTTGGTGAAGAGCAAGGGGGGGGGTGGTTGGTGAAGAGCAAGGGGGGGGTGGTTGGTGAAGAGCAAGGGGGGTGAAGAGCAAGGGAGGGGGGTGGTTGGTGAAGAGCAAGGGGCGTGAAGAGCAAGGGAGGGGGGTGGTGAAGAGCAAGGGGGGTGAAGAGCAAGGGGGGGGGTGGTTGGTGAAGAGCAAGGGGGGTGAAGAGCAAGGGGGGTGTTGGTGAAGAGCAAGGGGGGGGTGGTGAAGAGCAAGGGGGGGTTTGGTGAAGAGCAAGGGGGGGGGGTGGGTGAAGAGCAAGGGGGGGGGTGGTTGGTGAAGAGCAAAGGGGGGTGAAGAGCAAGGGGGGGTGGTTGGTGAAGAGCAAAGGGGGGGGGGGTTGGTGAAGAGCAGGGGGGGGGGGTTGGTGAAGAGCAAGGGGGGGTTGGTGAAGAGCAAGGGGGGGTTGTTGAAGAGCAAGGGGGTTTGTTGAAGAGCAAGGGGGGTTGTTGAAGAGCAAGGGGGGGGGTTGGTGAAGAGCAAGGGGGGGGGTTGGTGAAGAGCAAGGGGGGGTGAAGAGCAAGGTGGGTGTTGGTGAAGAGCAAGGGGGGTGAAGAGCAAGGGGGGGGGTGGTTGTTGAAGAGCAAGGGGGGTGAAGAGCAATGGGGGGGGGGGGGTTGGTGAAGAGCAAGGGGGGTGAAGAGCAAGGGGGGGGTGGTTGGTGAAGAGCAAGGGGGGTGAAGAGCAAGGGGGGGGGTGGTTGGTGAAGAGCAAGGAGGGTGAAGAGCAAGGAGGGTGAAGAGCAAGGGGGGCGGGGTGGTTGGTGAAGAGCAAGGGGGGTGAAGAGCAAGGGGGGGGGGTGTTTGGTGAAGAGCAAGGGGGGGGTTGGTGAAGAGCAAGGGGGGGTTGTTGAAGAGCAAGCGGGGGTTGGTGAAGAGCAAGGGGGGGGTTGGTGAAGAGCAAGGGGGGGTTGTTGAAGAGCAAGCGGGGGTTGGTGAAGAGCAAGGGGGGGGGGGGGGGTTGGTGAAGAGCAAGGGGGGGGTTGGTGAAGAGCAAGGGGGGGGGTTGGTGAAGAGCAAGGGGGGGGGAGGTTGGTGAAGAGCAAGGGGGGGTGGTTGGTGAAGAGCAAGGGGGGGGTGGTTGGTGAAGAGCAAGGGGGGGGTTGGTGAAGAGCAAGGGGGGAGTGAAGAGCAAGGGAGGAGTGAAGAGCAATGGGGGAGGGTGGTTGGTGAAGAGCAAGGGGGGGGTTGGTGAAGAGCAAGGGGGTGGTGGTTGGTGAAGAGCAAGGGGGGGATGGTTGGTGAAGAGCAAGGGGGGTGGTGGTTGGTGAAGAGCAAGGGGGGTATGTTTGGTGAAGAGCAAGGGGGGGATGGTTGGTGAAGAGCAAGGGCGGGGTGGTTGGTGAAGAGCAAGGAGGGGTGGTTGGTGAAGAGCAAGGGGGGGGGGTGTTGGCGAACAGAAGGAGAGTGAATTGGGAAGGAGAGTGGGAGCTGGTGGCGGAGAGGGGAAGGAGGTTGTGGGTGTGGGGATGGTAATGAGAAAGGGGGGCAGTGGAGGGGGAGCGAGAAGCAGAGAGAGTTGGTTGTGTTTGCACGGAATGCGCTTTTCGCCCATGTCTGTCGTCTCGTTGCTGCACATCGCCCTCTAGCAGGGTCCAGATAGAAAGCTTTGTTCAGCCTTTGCCTTCTCAGCTCAGTCGAGGCTGAATCACAGAGTGTAGCGCTAACAGGGAGGAGATTCCCGCCTCTTAATGGAGAGAAACAATCATTTGGATATTTAATGCAGTTTAATCTTTTCCCTCCCCTTTCCCAACCCCCACCCACCCACAAGATGATTTCCCAACCAGTAATCTTCTTGACCGCATGGCTGGTGGCTCTGCTATTTGTCTGCTTATTTTGTTTGGTTTATTGCTTCTTGGTGGTGGTGGTGTGTTGGGGGCGGGGGGGGAACAGAGTCACAAATAAACCGACTAAGTAACCAGACGTAAGCGATTAATAATCCTTGCATTTGATATAGCAGCTAATAACTTATTTGAGATGTCTCAAAGCATCTCATATAGCACTGAAAAGTGCAATTAAAAGCTGATGAAGAAAAACATTTTTGTAATTTTTTTGGTGTGGTGGAGGGTAGGTATTATATGGCATGACTTCCCTCCTCTCCCCCACCAACCCAGTATTGCTATGTATGTACTTCAGCTGCTCTGAGACACCGTCTGGCGTGGAGTGCATTATATAAATCAAAGTTGTTGTACGTAATGTGGAACACAGGCATTGTACAGTACAAAGTTCCTCATTTGAAAAGTCAATCAAGGGTTCAACATATGTGCAAAAAAAATCCTCTGAATTTTATTTTGCAAACTTAAGTTTAAGTGACAAACATTTTTAACTTGTTTTTGTTGGTGGTTGAGGATTGCACTTTTTAAAAAAAAATCGTAAGTAAGGCTTGGAATAGACTTCCTGGGATCTGTACAGACCACCAACTTTTCTTCTTGAGATGCAATTTGCAGCTGCATGAATTAGTATAAATGTGTGTTTTAAAAAAAAATACAAACCTTTGGATTTGCTGATCTCACCGCAGGTTCAAAGGTCCCTAAAGTTGCTTTAGATGCCCATGTGGCGCAAGAACACCAGATTTTCATCAATGTGTTGCCTTGAGGAACTCTTGTTTTACACCAGTGCCCTTCGGTGCAGCTGAATATCATTTATGACAAAACAACAACAGAATTACACTTGTATAGCACGTTTCACGTCAGGAGGACGTCCCAAGGCGCTGGACAGTCACTGCTTCAGACCCGAGCTGAGGACAGGGGTGGGGTGGGGGTGGGGATTAGGATTTGCCGATGGGTTCATAAACTAGCCAACTAAACGCAGTTTGAGTTCATTTTGCATTTGCTTGTTTTAGAGGAGGATTGTATTGGCAAAGAGTATTCTGTGTTAAGCGGTTTGCAAACAGACTTTATGAAATGAATAAGACAGCCGTTTAATAGTATATCTCTTGTTCTAAGGCAAATTACTCAGGTAAGGTTAAACTAGGAGGTCTTGCATATGATTCCCTTTTAACATCCTTTTTTTAAACCAATATTTTGTTCAGACAGGTAGTGCCAGTTGGATAATTGAAGGAACTGGTTGGGGTTATTCCTGAGACTGAAGCAGTTGTATTTAAGAACTGTTCCAGCCCTAAAATGGCCATGTTTTTTTTTAAAATGGGGTGGGGGCAAAAACATTTAAAATGGTATTTAAACTTAATGCACAGCTGTTTCAAGCACAGATTTATTTCCGTCTCCCCACCGCGTCACATTAATGGAATTGATGTATAGTGGATCTTTTTGGTGACATGTATACAATCGATATATACGGTAATTGTAAATATAATATTAAATATTTTCATTGTTTTTATAGTGATCTTGCAGTTTCCCTTTTATGTTTAGGATTACATTTTCACTGTGTACTAAATCCTGAACGTAATGATTTCTTAAATAAACTGTCAAAAATAATTGATTATTCTGATGCTATGGGTGGTTGCTTGGTGTTACTGCGGTCTAACTCTTTAATTGCATTTTGCAAAGTGACACACAAAGTAAGGGAGCTAATAATGGGGCAAGTGATTTGAAATATTGCTTTGGATTTCGAAATAACAAAGGAATCTTAAAGCTAATGAGTTTTCTGGGCAATGTGCAATTGTTTTGCCAATCAGAATATCTATTTTTACATTAGAAGTTCACCATTTCTTGCATTACTTTGTCAAAAGATTTTCAGCTTTTTAAAATGTAATTTTTTGTTGGTAGAACAAAAAATAGAAATAGCAGTGGGGTTCACTGTTTCAAGGCTCGATACCATTCAAAAGGCCCTATATCAATCCAAGTTGTTTTTGAGAGAGAGCTCAGGAAGAATTTTTTTATTTAAAAAAAAGGACTGAAGTAAAGCAAAAGTTAAAATACTGTAATTGATAATGTTGGAACGGAAGTGTTTTTTGGAAATGGTTAGTACAGTACTGAGAACACCACTTCCCTACTGTAATTGTCTCACTTCAGTGTTGCAGCATGTGAGCCGAACACATTTTTCGCTTTCAAAAGAAAAGACTGACCGAGACCTTGGGTTGTGTTTATGTTGCAGTGTTATTGCCAGCACTGTAATGAAATGCGCTGATTTGGTGGTACTGCCTTTGGAAGAACTAACAACTGATCGTAGAATTGTTTTTTCTCTTGCTCCTGGAGACAGTTAGCCAAATGGTGTTCTCATACTGGGTGAACAGGCTTGGGACAATATTTTTTTTGTATTGTTGATCTACATCATCAGTGTTCCCCACATAAAGGCAAAACTGTGGACAAGTTTCCTTACTCTACACACCCGATAATAATCCCTCCAAAAATACAATAATAAAATTGATCATTTCAATCCACGACTGTTTGTGGGACACTGCTGCGCGCAATTGGCTGCTGCATTTTGCACACAAATATACAGTCAATTCACTTTACAGTATATTCTGTGAAGCGCTTTTTGACATCGTGAAAAGCGCTATATCAAATGCAAGGATTATTATTATATTATTATAATCCAAAAAGATTTTAGTCTGCTCCCACACCGTGGAACTCCATCCCGCAGCCCCTTCGCCTTGCTTCCTCCCTTTCCTCCAAAATTGCACTTACAATATAAGTGCAATTTTGTTGTTAGTTAGACAATACCTGGTCTTGATTTTAAACTCTACAGTCATCGGTAATGTGCGCTTGGCACTTGCCATTGTTCTACCCCCCACCTCACCATAAAAGAGGCTATCAAGCTAATCCTGGGTTCCATTGCAATATAAATGTGACATTAACAGTTTATTGCTAATTCTACTTTTTGCCAACAATCTGCTCATACACTGGTGTGTTCCTTTAACATCTGTAAGTTATGTTGTAAATTCAAGGTGGTTCACTGATGGGGGTCATTTGAAACTGCGCATGTTAATTCATCTGTGTCGCAGTGTTGTTTTGGTTACTCATCTCAACAAGTTTTATTCGATTATATTATCAGGACAAGTGGTTTTAAAGTGAGATGCTTTTCATAGATATATGGGGAGGGGGTGGTGGGGTGGCAGGTGCAAAAGAAGCTGTGATAAAAGTTACACTTACTGCTAGTAAGAAAATAAAAGTGAACTGCTGGCAGCTCCCTTATTGCTTTGTGGTAATCTGCATTTAAAACTTTTATCATTTGCAGACTGCATGGTTTATTTTATTCTTCTGTGTTCTTTTTCCGAACTTTTGAAGGAAATCAGATTAAAGGTGCACACAACATTTATTCCTTATCTATATTCTCAAAATAAAACATGCATGCTTGGGTGCAATGACAACAGCACCATAGGTCTTTGTGAGATAAGATATGGTTCATAACATAGTACTGCATTTGTGTAATACTGTACATTTCATCCATCAAAGTGTTATTTTAGCAGGTAATATAATAAATAGTCATCCTTGCATTTGATATAGCGCTTTTCATATCTTCTAGACGTTTCAAAGCGCTTCACAAAATACATTGAAAAGTGAATAGGCTGTATTTGTAGGCAAAATGCAGCATCTAATTGCGCATATCAGTGTCCCGTGGATTGAAGTGACCAATTCCCCCCCCCCCCCCTCCCCCCAGTGATTATTATCAGTCGTGTAGAGTAAGGAAATTTGCCCAACATTTTGCCCTGCCGACAATCAAACCCACGTCTCCTTTGCGAGGCAAGTGCTCTAACCTCTGAGCTGCAGGGCACCACAGTTACAATTGCATACAGTTTTATAATCCCGTCAAGATAAATCCAGAGAGTGGGAAGTGATGAGGGTTTTTTTTTCCTTTCACTTTGATGGCTGTTGCATATCTTGCTAAAAAGAAATGGATTGTGACTGTCTCAGTTAAGTTTGTGGTGGAAATGAGTCACAGTACAGTGCAAAATCTGGCTGTTCAATACAGTTGTTATTAATTTGCCAATCTTGTTGGATAAAAGTTAGGGTCGTGTTTAGGTAACTGTAGTGAGAACACTGCACTTTCCTCTTCCCTTTTTCTTCTCCCCACTAGCCCAAGCATTTCTTTGGGAAATTTGATTGTTTGTGTGAAGAGTAGGGGACTTATGAACCATTGTCAGTTTACACAATAAATCCATTAATGCCAGACTGCCTAAAGGTAAATTGACTTGTTTTCTTCATGTTGGGTCACGCAGACTTTTTTTTAATATCTGATTAATGATACACTGGGATTCCGCATAGTTAACTCCCATCATCTAACTTTCAGTGGTATGTATCTGGCTGGATCGGAGTATGAATAACCTTCTGCATCAGACAACTTGAATCTTTAGTCATTGCAACGTATTTTAATATGAATTTAGAGTACAAATATTTTTCTGATTTTCTTCCCATTGGCTTACTCCTTATTGCTCCTGGTCCAGCTTCCTCTTGCTGGGGTGTGGTTCCGCAGGAGTTGGTTACCCACTAATATCCTTCCCAAGTGACCATTGTTAATGTGTGAGCCTTGGCAGTGAGTGTTCAGAGGCCAGGTTGCTTTCTTCCTCCCTAACCTGGGAAGATTGGGATCATTTATCCTCCAGCTGCGTAGGGAAGACCAGCAAATACAGCATGGACTGATTCAAACTAGAGAATTCTTAGTTGTATTAGCTGCAGCTCTATCCACCACATCACTGTGACTGTCCATTTCAACATTCGTACATGGAGTCTCTTCTAGACCTCTTCTAGATATCTCAAAGCACTTCACAGAATATTCTCTAAAGTGAATTGACTGTATATATGTGGGCGAAATGTGGTAGCCAATTGCGCACAGGGTGTCCCACAAACAGTCGTGGACTGAAATGACCAATTTTTTTTTGAGGGATTCTTATCAGGCGTGGGGAATACGGAAACTTGCCCAAGGTTTCCGTCTGCCTGGACTCAAACCCCGGTCTGTTGCTTGTAAGTCGAGTGCTTTAACCACTGAGCTACAGGACTCTACATGAGGGATATGAGGTATTGCTGGTTCACAATATTTTAAAAGCATTTTGTTTTGAATGCAACAGGGGCTTTTCTAGCTTTTTCCTTAGCTTTTCTAACATTATAATAATAATAATCCTTGCATTTGATATAGAGCTTTTCACATCTTATCGACGTCCCAAAGCGCTTCACAGAATATCCTGTAAAGTGAATTTGACTATATTTGTGGGCGAATTGCGGCAGCCAATTGCACACAGCAGTGTCCCACAAACAGTCGTGGATTGAAATGACCAATTTTTTTATTGTGGTTTTTTCGGATGGATTATTATTAGGCGTGTGGAGTAAGGAAACTTGCCCAAGGTTTCACCCTGACCTGCCTGGATTCGAACACAGGTCTCTCCAGCTTGGTCTCCCCAGCTTGCAAGACAAGTGCTCTAACCACTAAGCCACAGGAGCTCCACAATGTGAAATTGAGGGGTACTGCTCCTTAAATTAGTCAAGCTATTGACAGCTTTGTTGCTTGCCTCAGAGCAGGCCTGTTACCTAAAACTGATGTTGGTTTTGCGGGTGCGAAGCTCTCATATGCTGTTGAGCTGACTGAGGAAATGGAGGGCCTCCTGTTTGCCGACTCAACTCCATCTGCTGGTCTGATTCAGAATTGGAGACCTATTTCTTGGCAATACTCCGCTATCCTAAACGATCAATACTTTTCTTCCTTAACTTCCCTTTCCCCTCTCCTCCTCCTGCCCCCACCCCACTCTCCCGATCGTCCCTCTTCTCCTTCTCCCCAAACACTTGTTTCAAAGTTGAGGCAAATGAGATCAAATCAGTTGAAACAGCTTAGCCTTGTGTCATGGTACTGAACTTTATTTAATCCCTGAGGGCAGCATGAAGCCACCCGTTTGCCCTGGTCTTGAATTACAGCAGAGGTTCAGTAAGAAATGGGAGCTACTGCATTTAGTGGTTATGAACTACAGTGGAGTGCGTGTGAAAAGAGTTAGCAAGAAAATTATTCAACTGCTGAGAATTGTTGGGAACTTGAGCCTTGATCGAATGAACATATTCTATGAGGGTTACAGAAGTCGCTCTAAACTAGTTCCATTTACACCGGAAATCCTAATTGAATAATTATTAATAAGAAAGATGTCCATCCACTCTTGTGAAAATAGAGTTTGTAGTCTTGAATTTTATTCTCACAAATTTATTACTCTGCCAGAAATAAATGTTCTTTTAGTATTAACAGCTTGCACAGTTGATGGAAAAAGTCTAGAGAAATTCTTTCAGCAGTGAATGGCATTCCATGAACAGAGGCTTAAAGGGAGTCTTTAAAGTAATTTGTAACTCTTCACACCTTTCTTCTAGGCTCCTGGACCACACATTTTCATCTTACTGAACTAAGTGTATACGGGAAAAATAAATGTGGCTTTAATTCATTTTGTGTTTTTAAAATTTTGTCCATGAAATATAATCAATCTGCTTTACAATATTCTGTGAAGCGTTTTGTGATATCTCAATGATGTGATAAAGAGCTAAATCAAATGGAAGGATTATTTATTATAAATTAGAATTTCAAAAATCACTTATGCTGGCTGGCTACATCTTTCATGAAACAGTGGGTGGTACATTGTGGATTACATTTGGTTTCAGTTTCAACCCTGGATCAGAGCATGAATGAGCCTGAACTTCCCGCACCAATCTAATGATCTTGACGACACCATAATGAAGGTGAACCAAGGCATAAAGATGAAGGATATCCAGTGCTGATGCACTGCACTGGGACTTCAGTATTCCAACCTTGGTCGGGGTACATATTCTTGGGAAACAGTACATACTCTGCTGTTTGTGTATGTGTGTGTGTGTTTAAGAAAATGCATTTTTGAGTGGTTATTGTCGTGTCACCGACTTTTCTGTCGCGTAATTCAAAGCAAAAGCTTGGAAAGGAGATGCAGAAAAGAAAATTGCCTGCGGGAAGAAAACATGCAAGTTAGAATGCAAAGCTCAGGTGCAATTATTATATTTTAAAAAAATCCTGAATTGCCACAACGGTTAGAATCATAGAATTATACGGCACAAAAGGAGGCCATTCAGCCCATCTAGTCTGTGCCAGCTCTTTGAAAAGAGCAACTCAATCCCACTGCCCAGCTCTCTCCCCATAACCTAACAGACCTGCTCTTCCTAAATAAAGATCTAGTTCCCTTTTAAAAGCTGTTACCGAATCGGCCTCCACCAGCTTTTCAGGCTATGCATTCCAGATTCGAACAACCCACTGAGTGAAAAACATTTTCCTCAGCTCCCCTCTGCTTCGTTTTGAAACTATTGTAAATCTGTGACCACGAGTCACTGATTCGCCCACCAGTAGAAACAGTCTTTCCCTATTCAGCCTGTTGAAACCTCTCATAATCTTATAAACCTCTATTAGGTCTCCTCTCAATCTTCTTTGTTCTAGAGAGAATAAGCCTAGCCTATCTAGCCTTTCCTCGTAGCTGAAGTCCCTCATTCCTGGTACCATCTTAGTAAATCTAGGTTGCAGTATAACAGAGATGCATCCAGCCAGGCACACAATAAGAGGGTGTTTGCTCTCACAGCACACGTGGTCTGGGAACCTCAAGGGTGCACTGTAATAAAAGTTAAGATGGCGTGCTTCCTCAATTTAAAACCACATGCACAATGCACAGCTTTCTTTTATATTTAATGAGCTCTGTGTCTGCAATTCATCTTATTGATCCTGATTACCATTTTGAACCAAAAGAGAGAATTGCTATCACAAATTAAATCTGGACTGGGTCCATGGACTTGTGTATATTTTTATTGTTGTTTGTTGATTGGTGGCTCACTTTCTGGGGGGCAATAATCCATTTTTTAAAAAAACAATTGGTTCACTTAATTCATGACTTTGTGGGACATTGCTGTATGCAATTGGCTGCCACATTTTTCCCACAAAATATAGTCAATTCACTCTACAGTAATAATAATAATGTTTGCATTTTTATTGGTATATTCTGTAAGGCCTTTGAGATTTTTCAATGATGTGATTCTTCAATTAATGTTCAGTTTCTGCCCAATTGGTGCAATGTGAAGGATGTAATGATGAGAACCTTTTTTTTTCCCCCCCACCTCTTTCCCCAGTTGGAAGATGGCCATACACTGTTTGATTACAACGTGGGATTAAATGATATCATCCAGCTTCTGATCCGCCAGCCTTCGTCCTCCACGGCGAAGAAAAAGGAAAATGAGATTGAGCTGTCTGACAGTGACTCTGGCTGTGGCTCTTCACAGAGTGAATGTGACAAAACTTCCAGCGGGGAAAACAATAAAAAGAATCGTCCAACCACATCGACTCGATCATTTCTCATAGATCCAGGTTTCGGGTTGTACAAGGCAAGTTGTGCTTTATTCGTTTAAGATATTTCCAAAATGGGATGCGTAATCTTGGTGATCATAAACGCTTTGGTAATTTTGATCACAGCTCAAGAATATTATTATTAACCTTGACCTCAGTGCTAGTAAATTGATAATTGTACGCATTCCAATTCAATACACAGCTGTTATTTTCATCAAGGAAAAACAGCAATGTTATGGTCTCAGTTGGAAGCATTCGCATCTGGGTCAGAACATTGTGGGTTTAAATGCCACTTTGAGCTTGGAGTTCAGGCTGACATTGGGAAAGTTCTATATTGTCAGAGGGAAGTGCTGTGGATAAGACATTGGATCATTGAAATGTGTGCTCTGGTAGCAGACCGACACTATTGGAAAAAATGAAGGGAGTTTTTCCTTCCTGGGTGTCCTTGGCCAATAATTCTCCAGATAAAATTGATTGTTCACTATGTCTGTTAGGAGGATACTGCCTTTTGTGCTCATTAGTTTCTGTTTGCCTACAAATACACAGTTCCCACGCTTCACAGAAACTTTGTGAATTGCTTTTTAAAAAAAATTCAAAACTTTTATCAAATGCAAGGATGATTATACTTTAGTAAGATCTCAGTTTGCTTTGAATTCGCTTGGTTGAGCCGAATAGATGATAGAGGTTTTGAGTTCAATCTTTCCTAGGGTGCAGCTAGAATAGTACAGTTGGTCTTGCCATGCTTGATGTGAGGATATGGTAGGAAGCAGCATGTTTCTATTTATTGCATATTGGTGGCTCCTGTTGGAAAATACACAAGTCAAGCGGGGCAGGCTTGGCTCTGGTGTCTATCTGTCCCTCACCATTTCCCCATTAACATAAGCATTCACAATTGAGTCCATTGTCTCATATTAAGTCCCACTTGCCTGTTCAGGTGGATGTTAAAGATCTTATGGCACAATTCAAAAAGAGAAAGCAGTTTTTTTTTCTCCCAGAGATCTGGCCAACAATTCTTCAAATTAAAAAATTTCAAAAAATTGTTATTCACTCCATGGTGATTTGTGGGACATTTCTGTGTGCAACTAGCGTTTCGCCCACAACATATATAGTCAATCCACCTCATTGTGAAGCACCATATCAAATTCAAGGATTGTTATTATTGTTAGGGTGAGGTGTGGTATCAGTGAAGGTGAGAGCATTGAGTGTCGTGTACCCCAGAGATTTTTGTGATCTGAGAAGACCCTCTCCATAATGAGGGCATGGATTTTGCGGCTGATGGAGCACCATTTTGTTTTCCCTGCTGTAATTCTTGAGGTGGTGCCAAAAAGGGCCGCACAACAGCTCTCTTGTCTAAACCAATGTGTGAAATATCTGGTTGCCAGTGCTGGATTCACTTGAATTTAGTTTTTTTTAGTTACATTGAAATAAATTTTTTGGGTATATGATTATATATGTAAATTCATATTCTATCTCTACTGTGGCAATCTTTTGAATGTGTTGCAGAGGGTGAAACTCGGGGTCTTGTAACACCATCCACCTCAACTTTCCTCTTTCTCCCCCTCCCCACCCAACCAATCTGGCAGGATGCGGACTACCTGAGACTCTTGGCTAGCCTGCAGGTTGGGTGGGGAAGTCCTGGTTCTATTTAAAATGGTGCCCTGGTGACTTTATAAGAGAGGCTTTGTTAGTTGTTTTATATTGAATGAGTAAAATAACAGATAGTGAGCTCTTTATAAAATTGAAAATTGAGCAGTTTTAGATAGAAGTATGCAATTTAATAGAAGGTTGGTGATTTTAAATGTTAGCTGCATAACGCAATATAAGATAACTGTTTTACTGTTTTCCATTCACTGCAATCGGCACTCAGGTGAAGGGATGTCCCAGTATGCAGCTTGTACTTAACGTGGTTTGCTCAACTCTGCCGGAAGAGTGATATCAGAAACCACAAAGTAAATTGGTATGTGGGCGGGTGGGATGTGGCAATGTGCTGGATGGAGGTGGTAAAATAGTGTGTTTTGATCAAGTGATTAAAAATAGTTCCATGGAAAAAAAAAGAGCGTTGGAAGGAGTTGTGAAGATATCAAAGATAGAAGAGCAGGCAACAAGAAACTGATTATGGTAGTGAGAATAATTGATTGTCTGTTTTGGTCGCAGTTGGGCTACTCTCTTGGTTGGCTGAGGATTGTTATAACTTTATCAATTATAGTCTCCGAATTGTATGAGCCTGAAGCAGTGATTGCTTCTTCTGTGAGCATGTAAATGTCGCCAGTTCAATTTCTGTCGTCAAACTATCTTTTCAAATGAGGTTTATTGCTTTCTGTTCTTTTGAATATTTCATTGTTATTTTGAACCCCTGAGTTAATAAGAACTAAAGTCTCTATTGATTGGTCATTGAGGAGGGTAGAGCGAGAGATTCTGCTCTTGTGCTCCTGAAACACTGCTCCGCATGAAGAACGCAATATAAATGCAAGTTACTGCTGAATCAAAGCCATATATTGAAATCTTTGTATTCGTATTCATTTTAAGCCATGCACAACAAAAAGCAAAAGGCTTCCTTCGATTTGGATTTGAATGTGGCAGTTTCTCCAATTACAAGTAATAATAATCCTTGCATTTGATATAGTGCTTTTCAGATCTTATCGACGTCCCAAAGCACTCCACAGAATACACTGTAAAGTGAATTGACTGTATATTTGTGGGCGAATCGTGGCAGCCAATTGTACACAGCAGTGTCTCACAAACAGTCGTGGATTGAAATGACCAATTTTAACCCATTATTGTGGGGTTTTTTGGACGATTATTATTAGGTGTATGGAGTAAGGTAACTTGCCCAAGGTTTCGCCCTGCCCTGCCTGGATTCGAACACCAGTCTCCAGCTTGGTCTCCCCAGCTTGCAAGACAAGTGCTCTAACCATTCAGCCACAGGAGCTTGATAACTACATAACTTTCTGACCATATAATTGTGCAGATTGATGGATAAAGAGATGTTGTATTAAGAAATACTCTGATTTGGGTTAAAAGACAGAATTGTTTTAAAGCTACATTTCTCTTAACAATTATTGGTGGATAAATAGTCACTACCTTTGCCAGTAATTACTGTACCTCCAAAGCACTTTGAAGTGTTTCAATGTTATAGATACTGTATCAAATGCAAGGATTGTTACAATCAATAATAACATTTGATATAGTGACTTATCATATCTGAGACATCACAAAACACTTCATAGGATACTAATTTAATTATATTAAAATTGGTATAGGATATACTTTAAAGGTGGTTGACTATCAGCTTATTAATAAAATATTATTATTGTTATTATTATTATGCTTTGATATACATAGTACAGTACATATTTTTGAATACCAAGACTCTTAAAGAATGGTTTAGTGCAGTGGAGCTCCAAAATATTGATCTATAGTTAAAAATACATTACCAAGCAGTATTCCAGTTTGAAGCGGTCGGATAACGAAAACTAAACTTGAGTGGTTTGTTATCTGAACACCTATAAAGATTTGTAAAGGCAAGTTGAGTGTACTGAGCTGTAGATGCTTCCTTACATCCAGCAGTGATGGTCCAATAGGAACGATTGAGCCTGAAAGTAACGGAGCAGTTCATATTACAGGAATCCAGAATTCTTGCTTGTGAACTTATGCTTTCCATTACATAATGTTTACGTTCCAGGACAGCCTTTGGTGCCAGCCATGTTTTAAGTAGGAAAATTGCAATGTATGTAAGATGTTGTTGGTATTGTCTCTGAAGCCACTTGTTTCTGTGTCTCAGAGCGGTTCGTAATGTCACCTGAGAGTAGGCATTGCACCTAGTTTGCACCAAGTATATTGATTGTGACATGTTTTAGGTGAATTGAGCTGCCACCAACTAATCCCTGTGGGCCAGCCATGTGGTCTTGGCATTGCTGTCTTGTTTGTTTGGACCAATCCCAGAGATCTGGAAAATTCTTCTTCTGCTAGAGAACATCACAACTTGGAAATGACTGCACACACAAGAGCTAAACATGTGCAGTTGTTGGCACTTTGGATTCTGCCCCACAGTGTATACAAGGTTTGATTATTTCCAATGGTCAGTGAGCCAGTGACTAGAGGGCATCCGTCTAAGATAATTAACTAAGGGGAAGATGAGGAGCAATTGTTTGCTTGCATAGAGAGTTGTTAGGATGTGGAATGCCTGGCCAGGCGTCCTGGTTGAAACAGAATCCATATTATTTTCCAAGAGGGAACTGGATTGGCATCTTAAAAAGTATGTGCCGCGGTATAGCGAACAGCCAGGAAAATCAGATGGATCAACGACAACTTAGATTTATATAGTGCCCTTCATGCCCTTCATAGATTTACATGTGCCCTTTATATAGTGCCCTTCACATGTGTCCCGGAGTAGTTTGAAAAATCAGCAAACTGCAACTTGTGTCCTCTCCTGTGCCAGGTTCCATGACTCCACCACTTCCACCCTCGCCTCGCTCTATTGGCTCCTCATTCGCCGGAGGATAGAATTCAAGATCCTTGCTTTCAAGGCCATTCATGGCGTTGCCTCCTCCTATCTCTCCGAGCTGCTGGCTCCCTACCAACCTGCCCACTCCCTCCACTCAAGAGGCTCTGGTTTGCTCCATATCTCCCACCCTACCATCAGTGTCCGGGCTTTCAGTTTCTCTGCCTCACACTCTGGAACTTGATACAACAGCCTTGCTTCCTCCCTCGCCTCCTTCAAGGCCAGTCTCAAGACCCTCCTTTTCAACGGTGCTTTCAGCTGTCCTCTCAACTCTCTCCCGCCCCTTCCTCCCTACCACTGATTGTTCAGCATCTTAGAATGTCCTTCCGATGTGAAATGCACTCTACAAATAATAATTTATTATGATTGTTCAGCATCTTAGAATGTCCTTCCGATGTGAAATGCACTCTGCAGATGTAATTCTGTGGTTGTTATTATAAAACACATTTGAAATAGCCATGCAGTGACTGACTAATTTTATTTGTGAGATTATTGGCCGGCACATTGTGGTGGAAACTCCCCATTCTTTTAGGATAGTGCCACTGGATGTTTACTATCCACCTGAACAGGCAAATAAATGGACCTCAGTTTAACACATACCATCCAGGTTTGACTATGTCAACACCTTAATTGTTGGTCATCCCAACTCCTCTCTCCGTATCATGAAGATCATCCAGATCTCTGCAGCCCGTGTCCTCTCCCACACCAAGTTCCGTGACCCTATCTACCTCCATTCTCGCCCGACCAATCTTTTATTATTCTACCTTTTCATCAGTGCTATCCTGTATATTCTTCCCCCCACTCCTCTTACATGCACACCCACACTTTGACGTGGAAGTTGCTATACAAGTGTAATTTTGTTGTTGCTATATTCTACCCAGCTTAAGATGTTGGTGGCTCAAGGAACCTTATCTGTAATGTATATAGAGAGCCTTATAGCAAAAGATCTTTTAATGAGCTTGCTCTACGCTTGACGCTTGAAGAATAAGTAATGGCCCATTGAAGGTGTTTGGGGGAGGGGGGTATTCCTGTCAGAATGGAGCACAAGCTTGAGGCTTATTGGTAAATTTTGTATAGTTATCCCAAGCCGCCATTTCGTTCTTGGTGTTACCTTGATTTTGTCGGTCTGACTTGCAGCTCAGCTGACTCAGCTCAGCTCTGATGTGTGTGTGCGTGCAAGTGCACACCACCTCACCCTCTCCATTTTGTTAGATTTTCATCTGTTCAATAACCTGAGACATTTGTGCAGGTTCTTGGATGCTTCTTGCGTGCAATTGCCTGTTTCAGAAACTGAGTTTAGGGAGATGTATGATGAAGACGAGAAATATCTTGGCTTCTCTGTGGACCTCCGCCAGTCCTGCAAGCAGTTGGAAATCACTAAAAAAAATTAATAATAATTTTATTAACCAAGAGTTTGGCGGTGGAGGGAGGGAGAGAAGGGGAATATTTTAAAAGGGCCATTGAAACTCTGTAGGGTGTGTAATTTGGCAAGTATGTGGTGGTGTTAACAACACCGATAATATACTGTATCCTCTTTTTTAAAAAAAATGACCAATTTAAATGGATTAGTTTCAAAGAGTGCCACCCAGTTCAAAGATTTTATTGGGGAAGTGCTGCATTGCAAAGTGTGCCATCCTTCAGAAGAGATGTTAAATCAAAGTCCCATCTGGTTGTTTAGGTGGATTTTCAGGATTCCCATGGCACACTTTGAAAAGAGAAGGGAATTTCCTGGCCAACAATCCTGCAAACAAAATTGGTCATTCACTTCATGTCTTTGTGGGACATTGCTACGTGCAAATTAGTTTCTGCAGTCACTAAACTTAACAGGTTTGAGAGTTGTAAGAAGTGGATCAATTGTGAAGATGATCATTTTTATTATTGTAATGGTCAACTCTAATAATCAACTCTCTATATCCCAACTAAAATTCTGGAAACTTCTATCTTAATCCTCGTTTCCAACATGTATTCTGATGAATTCATCCTTGCCTGGGATTTGGCAATTACGCTTATTGCTTTATTATGTCAAACATTACTTTTTTTAAAAAAAATCTCACTTTTAAAATGCATCAAGGATAAACCTCTTGTCATAATAGTAATAATAATAATAATCCTTGCTATAAAAACAAAAGTAACTGGGAAACTCAACTCAGTAGCTCAAGCAGCATCTATGGAGAGAGGAAAGTGAGTTTCAGGTCGATGAGCTTTTGTCAGAACTCCTTTAGTCAGAAATCCAATAATCTTTACATTTGATATAGCGCTTTATCATTCCTTATCATATCATTGATGCTTCTCAAAGCATTTCACAAGATGTACTGTAAAGTGGATTGACTGTATTATGAGGGGTAACCACTGACTGCACTTCAGGATTAATGTAAAGTTTATTACACTACTTAAAATAAATGCTTTGATTAAAGTAAAAACACACAAAACTACAATCTGTATTGAGAACAAATTAGTTTATTTTCATTTTTTTTTCCAAAACAAGTTGTAGACTGTTATGATTGAGTTAAAATCCTAAAGTTTGTGAATAATCATTTTGCAAAAAATTGAGGCACTACACATTAAGCAAATCCTTTGAGACGACTTTGCAGTGTGAAATTTATCTTGTGCAACGATTATTATTATTTACAGTACTACAGTGCATTTTCTATACTTAGCCCAGGACAGATTCTGCGATGTATGTTTCCTTCCCCAGCTCGGGTCCGAAACAATGACTGTCCGGCGCCTTGGAACATCCTCCTGACGTAAAAGGCGCTGTAATTTTGTTGTTGTTTTTTACGTGCTGTATTCTGGAATTGGCAGATGGCTATTGGCACAGACCCTTGTGGCCCTTGTACTTCCGTACCCTTTGGGGCTTTGACTCTATCCGGAAACATTTTTGCTTTGTTGTTATAATCTCAAATATCTGGTTTAAAGTTGGCAGTTTAAAGTTATTTCTGTGGCAGAAGATTCTGGGGTGCTAACCTCACATGGGAACCAGCTAATGACCCATTCTGACACTGCATTGGGTGACGAGATATAAAGCTGAAATCTCGTCTTGCCTGTCTGCTCTTTAAGTGGACATTAAAAGATCTTACGAAGAGAAATAAGAGTTTCTTTGTGTGTTCTGGCCAGAAAATGTCTAGATGTATTGGTCATTTGCTTGTTTGTGAGACTTTATTGTGCACAAAATGGCTGCTGCCTTTCTCTACAAAATGGTTTGTTACACTTAATTGTAGTCACTGAGAAATGTATTTTTTTATATGATTCCAGGCTCAACTTTTTTCTGGTCTGTGTTGTCACCAGTTTAGGAATCCATTTTGTTTGTACTTGGGATGGATTTGTGAATTAGTGAATAAAATAATCCCTCCAAAAAAAACCCACAATAATAAAATTGGTAATTTCAATCCACGACTGTTTGTGGGACACTGCTGTGTGCAATTCGCTGCCGCGATTCGCCCGCAAATATACTGTAAAATGAATTGACTGTATATATTCAGTGAAGCACTTTGGGACGTTGATGAGATGTGAAAAGCGCCATATCAAATGCAAGGATTATTATTATTATTTATAAATAATAATCCTTACAATAGATATAGCGCTTTCCCATTAGGAGGATGATTCAAAGAGCTTTGCAGGATTTACTGTGAAATGCAGTACATTTTGCAGTTACTTTTGAGTTCTGATCTGCCCAGCACATCTGGAACTTCTGAAATTCCCTTTCTGTCTTAAGTTCTGCTTAAGGCTACTTCCCTCTCTTCGTATCTCACTCGATGTCTCACGCAGTGTCTAAGTCTATTCCCTATGTGAAGGTTGCTCTACAAGTGCAAGCTATTATTTGCATGCACATCTAATGTTCCTTTCTTTGAGTGAAGCAGTGTTAGCTAATGTTACTCTTGGTCTAGCAGTCTGCCAATGTCATATGTGGCTCCAATTAGGGGCTCAAAGTCTCCCCATCCCCCTTTTTTAGTTGGATAGCTGTCTTTGAATAATTAAGATGGATGGATTCAGAAAATCAATAATTCTTATAATCTATTTGGTGTGTTTGAGTCGACCATTGTGATGGTTAAATGAAAAGTCAGAGGCTTTGGCTGGATAATGCGATGGGAAGAAGCTTGCGTTTGTTCCTTTAAACGTTGCCAAATCGCTCCCTCCATGGCCCCAGTTGGTAAAGCGCATGTCCTTGTGTGGCAATCAGCCACCATAGACAAGAAAATTGCAGGTTCAGTTTCTCGTCTTTGTAGAGTTAGTTAATGGAGTCTTTCAGTGTGGGGGATGGATGCACGGACTCTCTACCTGACCTTATCTGGAGTGACTCCTACTGGAATGCGTACATGTTGATATCGGGCTCTGTTTGCATTGATGAACACATTCTCATGGTCGATCTGACTCAGACACCTAAGAATGATTACTGAAGAGCTGCCAACTCCCCCGGATCCACACTCCAGCAAAGCATCAGCGCCTGTACAAACAGAAGAAGTTATGAAGCAGAAACCCATCTTACAACGACACAAAAGGACCGTCTTCAGTGGGACATTTTAGTGTTTTTAAAGTTCTTGACTTTTTAATTTTTAAAAAAAAATACAAATATTTTCAACAGCGAGGACTAGTTAGAATTTCCTACTCTGCATATTAGCAGGCGATAAGATGAGTAACAACTTTTCCCCGAGATTCTTTAAGTGTGTTTTAGTGGCTGTTGTAGATCACGTAGCACGCTAGCAATTTAAATCTTAAAAACTGCATTGCAGTGGAATGGGTTGTGACGAAGTAGATTGCTATCGCACACCAGCTACCTCCAGTTCTCTGCACCAGACCAGACAGCCCGTTACGCAATTTGTTGCCTTGAAAAACCGTGCCCGGGTTAGCCCTATGCTAACCTTCCTGACTGTTACTGCACCCAGAAACGCTAATGCTTAGTTTTCCTTTTGAGTTTAATTTAAGAGTCTGGATTAGGTTCTTAACTAACTGATTAAAAACTTTTTTTAATATTTAATGAGTAATTTATAATATGCTGTTACACGCTGATGTAGTTACATGCTTGTTTATCATAAACCTACTTATTGACAATAAACTTTTTTATATATATAATATATATATATACACACACACACACATACATTTAAATAAAGACAAGTTCTAGGTTGGCATGTTTTTTTGCTAAAGCTGAGTGACATTGCTGTGTAATAGACCAATTTTCCACTCAAGGCACCGAGTATGCATATCAAGTACACCCAGGCCTTTTATAGGCTAACCAGCCATGGTGTCAGTATCCCCTCTACCCTGCCCAAACCCCAGATGTGAATCGACTGCCATATGGGTTTGACCGACTCACTTTTCCACCCCGGCCAACTTGTGGTTTATGAATGTGACTTGCCAAACTGGAGACCGTTTTGTCCATTGAATGCATGTCTACTGGGAACTGCTTTGTGACTACCCATATTCATTCCATATTAGGATCCCTACGGAGCAACGATAAACGGGAGGCTTTTATGCCATAAGTGTGACTAGACCTGAGCCCACATCAGGTGAAAGGATGTGTTAATCTCTCTTTTTCACAGCTTATTTTCCTTTCCTCTTCTGGTTAAAATAAAATAGATTTGATTCAGTTGGTAGCAGTGTTGCCTCTGAACAGAAGGTTGTAAAATCAAGCTCCACATCTGGACTTGGAACTGGCTTTGCCTAAGGTGACACTCCAATGCAGTGCTGGGGTCTGCTACATTGTTGGAGGTACCATCATTCAGATAAGATGTCACAATGAGGCCAGACTGTCTGTTCAGGTGGACGTAAAAGATCCCACAAAACTATTCAAAAACAGAAGGAAGGAAGTTTCTCCTGGTGTTGTGGCCAACAATAAAATTAATAAAATCCCCAAATAAAATTAGTCACTCACTCCACGGTTGTTTGTGGGACATTGCCGTTAGCTGCTGTGTTTGCCCACAAAATACACTCATTACACTCCATTGTATATTCTGCAAAGCGCTTTGGGACATCCTCTGATACGAATAATAAGACACAAATAAGGATTAATATTGTATACTGGCATTAGGGTCAAAATAAGCTACCACTCCACCCATTTTAGCACTAAATGGATGAACCCCCCCCCCCACACACACACACCCACCCACCCCACACACTCAGGTATGTAGGGCAATTCCCCCACAAAAAAAATCAGTTCACTTTACAGTATATTCTGAGTGCATCTTAATGACATGATAAGGGGCTGTATCAAATGCAAAGATTATTATATTATTTGTAGAGTTGAAACACCCCATGCCATTCCCCCATCAGCCTTCACTTTGTAGAGTCCTGTAGCTCAGTGGTTAGAGCACTCGCCTTATAAGCGAGAAATCTGGGTTTGATTCCCAGCAGGGCGAAAGGTTGGGCAAGTTTCCTTACTCCACATAATAATAATGTCTAACCCCACCCCCCCGCCAGTAATTAATTGGTATTTCAATCCAAGACTGTTTGTGGGACACTGCTGTGTGCAATTGGCTACTGCGTTTCGCCCACATATATACAGTCAATTCACTTTACAGTATATTTTGTGAAGCGCTTTGAGACGTCTAGAAGCTGTGGAAAGCACTACAGTAACAGCCCGTTTATCCGGCACCCTTGGGACCTGGCCAATGCTGGTTAAAGCGCGTGCCGGATATTCGGCCGAAAACTCACAAAAAAAATTAATTTAAATAAAATAATACATGGTGCTGGATAAATTCCGGTTAATCGAATGGGGACTTTTTTTGAGGTGCCGGTTATACAGAAGTTACGGTTGATCAGGTCACGGATAAACAGGCTTTTACTGTACATCAAAATGCAAGGATTATTATTATATTGACTGTCTATGCGTCTTTCTGTCCAGCCACTGTGATAGTCTGTTAGTGTGCTAGTTTGTGGTTAATTGTGGGCAGCTTTGTACACCTAATACTCTCTAGGAACATTGTTGAGATAAAAGATCTTTGAGATTGCTCAGGCTCATATTCTTGCTGTTGGGAGAAGACTTTCTTTAAGTTTGGGCTACATTTGAGCCTAGGTCCCAGAGATAATAGTGTAGTGTTTCACACTGGCCTTTGGAGCTGAATATGCTTCATGTTGTCTTTAGTGTGACTTATGAAACAAGAGAAATGTCCTGTTATTATATATTTTCTGCCAGTTAGGCATTTACTCAGAAACACAATTTTTTTGTTGGTGGGTGGAGGGGTGGATAATGTTGTTTGTCGAGCAGTCTGACAAGGAGACTTTCTGGAACAATTTAAAGATGTTTTCAGCCTGATTTGACAGGAATGCTGTTTTTTTTAACCAAAAAAAGGATAAATGTTTAAAACTGGGGACAAAGGATTAATTCTGTGACTAAAATCTTACTCAATCAGCAGCTCATGGCCACTCGCAAATCTGTACAAATAAACAAGCAGCAATATACACAAAACAGACAAATATATAATAACTAATTCAATGTACAAATGCTGATGTTTTTAAATTGTCATTCCCTCTATGGTGTTATTTTGTAAAAAGAAGCCAAAATGTCTCTTGATTTATACCCTTGGACTATTGTTCAAGGTATGTAGCGGCTGTTCGTACGGTGTGATGTGTGTGCACGTTTTTTCTCAAGATGCTGAATAAATAGTTTTTGATTTTTTTTAAAAAGGGAACGGGGAACATAATACAATCATTCAAAACCAGTAGCTGATATATTTTGATTATGGAGATCCTGGGTGGGGTGGGGGGAAAAACATTTTGAACAGAATTTCTCTCTGTTTTTGGAGATTGAACGGCAGCAGATCAGGGAATCCAAACCCTAAAAATGACAGTGTGCGGTATGAGTGCAACCATTTTATGAGGGTGAAACGGCTCCCTTCCAGGCGACATTTTGGAGCAGCTTAATTTTTCTTCACATTTATTCCAGTTTTTTTTAAAAAGTTAATCCTCTCAAGCTGTTTGAGTTCATCCATTTTAATAGTGTGGTAATTTTTTTTTGTCTTACCCAGGTTTTTCCACTTGCATCTGCCACCTGCTATTGAAAATACCATACACTGTCAGGTCACTTTTGTTACTTGTTGGCTAATCTGAAGGTTGTGTGGTAAATTCACAGGTGTAGTTCGGTTGGCCTGATCTTGCTAATGGTGGAGTGTGACTTGAATTAGTGCTTTTTCGATGCGAGTGAGACATAAAAATAAAATGATTAAAACGCTACATTCCATACAAATGTGGAATTGATGTCATTGTAACAGCTACAGACATGCTGGCTTTGTACACTAAGTTTAAGAATAATAATCCTTGCATTTGATAGTGTTGTTGAGACGTCTCTAAGCACTCCATAGAATGTATTATAAAGTGGATTGATTGTGTATATTGTGGGTGAAACACGGCAGCCAATTGCGCACAGCAGTGTCCCACAAACAGCTGTGGGTCGCCCAAATGTTTCTAATAATCAAAAAAGTTTCCTATAGATAAAAAATAAGTGTGTGTTCCCAATGATCTATATCAATATTCAGTCTTGATAATAATTACATCCTTATTTCTTTGAATGAAAACTAATTTCCCACCATGTTTCATTTTAATCTGAGCAAAAGTAAAATGTCAACATTGCTGTTACTGAGCCAGGGTAAATGGCGGTGGTGTGACCGTGTTGCTCAGCTGTGGTCAATCAATGTATGTGTGGAATCTTGTCATTTCTAAACCTGTTTAATATGTACCTGACATGGAGTAATTGGCTACAGAGTGACTATTTTTGAACCTGAGCTAATGACGTTACTGCCGCTAATCCTCTTGTATGAATTGCCCATTCACGGCAAGGACATGGAGGGCATACGCCAGCAGGGCTGTCTGCATTGACGGCTGATGTTGGCACACAACCTGACCAAAGTAAGACAACGGCATCTAGTGAGACACCTCGGAACAACCGATTGCAACCTTTTCTTGTTGTTTTTCTTAGGGGGTTTTTCTCTCCATCATTTTCTTTTTCCTCCTCCCCCTTTTTTCTTTTGTTCTCCCACGGTTTTTCATTTTTTCTCTCTCATGTTCTCCATCACTCTGTTTTTTGTCTCCCGTTCTCCCTCTCGTGTATTCTCTGCGTCTTGCTTTAATTTTCTCTGCCTCCCTTCTCCCTTGTATTCCCTCCCTCCCCCCACACACATTCCCTTCTCCCCTCATCATTCTTTTATTCCCTCCCCCTCATCGTTCTTGTGTTCTCTCCTGTCCTCTGGGGGGAAAGGGGGGACATAGCCTGGGTGGGGAGATGATAGTCGAGCATTCTGGAGCTTAACTGGCTCCAAGGTGATATGTTTGGCAACAATGTTAGAATTGAGTAGATAATAATAATAATTTCACATCTTCTAGACATCTCAAAGCGCTTCACAGAATATATTGTAAAGTGAATTGACTCTATATTTGTGGGTAAAACACGACAGCCAATCGCGCACAGCATCCCACAAACAATTGTGGTTTGAAATGACCAATTTATCATAGATTTTTTTGGATGGATTATTATTAGGAGTGTTACGTAAGGAAACTTGCCCAAGGTTTCGCTCCCTGGATTCGAACACAGGTCTCACACTTGCAAGGCAAATGCTTTAACACAGTTTCTCACGGCGTCCCCCAGGGCTCTGTCCTCGGCCCCCTCCTTTTCACCATTTACACGCTCCCTCTGGGTGATGTCATCCGCAGACATGGGGTAAATTTCCACATGTATGCGGACGACACCCAACTGTACCTTTCTGCCTCAACCCCCACACCATCGATGTTCTGACAGCATGTCTGTCTGACATTGAGTCCTGGACGAGGGACAACTTCCTCCAATTGAACTTGAGCAAGACCGAGGCCCTCCTGATTGGCTCAAGCCAGCGCCTCCGCACATCGGGCGCTGCCAGCCTCAACATCCAAGGCTGTACTCTCCACCTCACAAAGCCAGTCAGGAACCTCGGCATCACGTTCGACCCCAAACGGTCCTTCCTCCCCCACATCCGTGCCTTGACCGGCACCGCTTATTTCCACCTGCGCAACATTGCCAGGCTCCGCAACTACCTCACCCCCCACGCTGCCGAAACACTCGTGCACGCATACATCACCTCATGGCTGGACTATGGAAACTCTCTCCTCTTCGGCCTCCCCAGTTCCTCCATTCACAGGCTGCAGGTCATCCAAAACTCTGCAGCCCGTGTACTATCCCGCACCCGCCTCCGCGTTCACATAACCCCCACCCTCGCCCGTCTCCACTGGCTCCCCATCCTCCAGAGGATCGAGTTCAAGATCCTCGTCCTCACTTTCAAGGCCTTACACGGCCTTGCCCCGCCCTACCTAACCGATTTACTTTCCCTCTATAAGCCCACCTGGACCCTCCGTTCAGCAGGTCTTGGCCTGCTCCAAGCCCCTGCCCGAACTGCCCCACCATTGGAGACCGGGCTTTCAGTTTTTCCGCTCCCACCCTGTGGAATTCCATCCCCCAATCCCTCCGTCTTGTTTCTTCCCTGTCCTCTTTCAAGGCCGGTTTCAAGACCACCACACCACAGAGCGTCTCAGGAGTCCAGTTCCTGAGCCAGGTGGGTCCTTAGTATTCCAGGACACTGCTGATGACAGCAGTCACTGGGGGCAGGGATGTTTCCTGCACAGCTTCTGTTAACCCTGAAAGTCGGAACCCTAATGTAGGCTGGAATTAGCTGGATGCGCAGAGGGAAAGCTTGAAAGGGAGGGTCCCCAAGCCATGGCTCTTGTCGACCTGCGCCTAATACTTTCTGGAACTAGGTAAACAGGATGCATCCATCCAGGGAGAGATTGCGTATTCCATTCCAGCAATCTATCTCTGGGATTTCTGCATTTAGGTGGGATGTATGGAATTCTGTTTGGTTACTCTTGTGCATGGCGTTGGGTTACCACATGTGTCAAGACAACCAGCTGACAAAAAAAATCTTATTCCCTACCTCCTGCTATTATATTCTTATTGACGCCATCTGAATCCTTTGTTTTATGTGCTTACAAAAATCAACTACATCAGATTGCTACTGTGCTGTTTTGTGATCATGTGTTCATAATTAGCACAAGCTGGTGATTGGGACCTACATTGACAGCTGGCTGTGGTACAGAAACATTCATACAACTGAATTAATAAAAAAAGATAAGATTTGTGTAACTCATTACTCTAGAACAGTGATAACAATCCATGCATTGTATCAATCACAGTCGTGATATCTCAAAGTGATTCACAGGGTTTTACTGTGAAGTGTAGTTACTATATTTTTAGGTAAATGCAGAAGCCAATTTGCACTCAACATTGTCCCATAACAGCCACTGATATAGTGAAAGCATCTCACCATTACATGTTGTAAGCACCTTAGATGTGAAATGAGAATTGGTCACACAGAGAGAATGAGATTTATTCAATCAAAAGGATTGGACACAGAGTGAGAGAGAATAGCATCATTCAACTTGTTGGACCCATTTCCATGCATCCTTCCAACGAATCTTAAAAAAATTGGAAGCTACAGGAGCAATGAGCATGATCTGGAACTCAACCTTGTCTCCATGCACATAATTATTTATTATCACTCGCGACTTGAGGTCCCCATTTCAACCCTTGTCTCTCCCTCGTCAAATTGAGGTTCTGGCTGCTTTATAATTCAGGTGGAAAATAAAATATCCGTTATGAATACTTTGACAAAGAAGGTTTTCCTCTGGGCGTCTTAGCCAATATCCTTCCCTCATTAAAATGTGCTCCAAAATTTTCAAATTAATTGGCTCCAGGTTTTAATGTTTGTGGGACATTTGTTGGTGGGTTTGCCTTTGTAACTTACACTAGCACAAATCGGTTTGGCTGGTTAAACTCCCACAGTACCCTAATGTACACTCAGGAGTCCCCAAACTTTGGTCTGTCTGGCTTGGATACCCTTTTAAAGTTTATGTTGGATTTCCATACGTGTCAGACACCTGACTGACACCAACTTCGATTTCAAAGTTCTTCAAAGCATTACTTTAAGTGAAAGGTGTCTAAGCTGTAAATTGTCATTGAGCAAGGTGATGAGAATGGCTGGTGCAGTAAGCGAATAAATCATGCCTATGTAGTAGAAGATTGGGTAAAGGCAAGTTTTCGGAGTGGAAGGAGCTTTAATCTGCTGTTGGATTTTGTTTTACTTGTGACAATAGTACTTGACGTTCATTGAATTCGCTTGGAAAAGGGTTTCATGTCTAAAACGATATTGCGTTTTTTGTTCATAACAGAATTATGCACCTATCTATTTTAATATTTATTTCCTAGCCATGTGCAGAATGAAAAAACGGGAATCTGAGTTCTTCTGTAATCTGTTGTATTCATGTTCCCAGGTATCTTATTCACGATATCATTCGTTCCCAGGTAGAAGAGATTGAAGAAGTAATCTTTCATGCAAAACATGAGCTAATTCATATCCACTGCTACTGCTGCATTTCAGATCATGCGTTAAGTTACTGCACGTCTTACTTTCAGTTAGGTCCTGGTTCAAATATAAATCTTCATTTGCCCATTCAGTTTAACATTGTAACATTTGAACAATATATATATTTTAATATCGCTCTTGATTTGTTGTGTTAAAATAATAGGTTGTTTAGTGGTAATGTTATTGAATTACTGCATTAAATAATGTCGCAGAGCTGTGGCAGTACCCAGATTCAGCTCGACATTCAAGTGGTTGAGCCTAATGCGTCACAGCCTGAGATGGTATGTGCCTTTAGCCACATCTTTTCCCCCTTTTCAAAAATTCTCCCTTGGCAATACAGCAACTGTAAAACACAAATAATAATAATCCTTGTATTTGATATAGCGCTTTTCACTTCTTCTAGACATCTCAAAGTGCTTCACAGAATATACTGTAAAATAATTGAATGTATCACAACACTGTCAGTTAATTGTGCCCAGGCATGTCGCACAAACAGTCGTGAGTTGAAGTGACCAATTTTTTTTTTTTTTCTTGAGGGATTATTATCAGATGAGTGGAATAAGGAAATTTAGTGGAGTAAGATTTTGCCCTGTCATGAATCAAACCCAGCTCTCTCACTTGTAAGGTGAATGCTCTAACCACTGAGTTACAGGCCTACATAACAATAAATGTGCCTTTATATTGTAATAATAATCCATGCACTTAATATAGCACCTCATATTGAAGCACCTCAAAGTGCTTCAAAGGATATACTGTTAAGTGTGTAAGACTGTCTTTTATGGACAAAAATGGCAGCCAGTTACACCCAGCAATGTTCCACAAACAACCAGGGAGTGGGTAATTTATTTGGGAGTTTGTTGGCCAGGATACAGGAACACCCGACTCTTTTTTGATGTCCAGCAGATAGGACATTGATTTAATGTCCCATCCGAAGGATATCATCTCCACCAGTGCAACACACACCCAACACTGTTGTCTTAGACAATTTATGTGGGTCTTAAACCCACAACTTCCTGATTCAGAGGTGGGAGTGGAAAAATATTTAATTCAATCTTGATTTCTGGGTTTGTTTCACAATGTAAACATGGTGATGCTGTGATAGAGACCCAGATACACTGTGCCAGGCTGATACAGTTTGTGGTAACAATCTTTGAAAGAACTTGATAAAATGTAGCGCTGCATCACTGAGAAGGAAATCAAGCGATTTAAATATGTTTGTTTGAAGAAGGGTTGAACTGAGGTGCCTGAAGTTGATTTTGATTTTGCCTTGCTTCTAAGTGTCTGTTTAATTTTCATCAACAAATGAATGAATGAAGGGAACAACTTCACATGTTGTCAGATATTATTAGCTAATTTAGAACTCTCATTGGAAATCCTATTGTATTTTTTTCAAGAGATATTGATGTTTGACAGACATCTGATCGAGGCATCTGGCATGGCAGCCTTCAGTTCATTTCCAGCACACTGAAGGAGGGAAGGGCAGTAATATGGGTGTCAGTTAAAAGAGCGGCAAATGCCAAGTCACAGAATGGTGAGGTGCGAAGGGGAAATGGGCGAAACCAGATAACATGACCTGTCGTGTCCTGGATTAGATAGGAAACAGGAGTCTCTTCTAAAGGTTGTTGTATATCAGTAATGGTAACTGGCGGTCAAATAGAACAATAATTTCAAACAATTGCAGTCATTTCTGAGACAGCTAATCAGTGTACCTTTCATATACCCTGCAGAAAATATCACAATCTTTCCTATGTTTCAGGTATAATTTTAACTATGAGTTTGGCTCTTTTCCTTGTAATGTGCATCTTCCCCCACCCCCCCCCTCCCCCGCCCCTTGATCCTAACCCCTAAGTCGGGTCCATATCCCGGACTGTCCAGCATCTCCCGATTTGAAAGATGCCAAAGTAATTTGTTGTAATATAATTTTTGTGTGCAGTTGGCTGCCGCGTTTCACCCACAGAATATACAGTCAATCCTCTACAGTATAGTCTGAAGCGCCTTGAGACATCTTGAAGACATGATAAGGCACCATAAATCATATGTAAGGATTATTATTATTAATAAGTAGAGATTCAAATCTAAATGCTCTTTCAGAAATCTAATGAGCTTCCGAACAAACCAATTGTTGCAGCGCATGATTTCTTTGATTGCCATCGATGCAAGCCCAAGTTCTGTAAATGCCGAAAGGGGATTTTAGTATCTGTATCTTCAGTTTTTATGCATTTCTTTCAATGGCTGTTTGTGTGATTGACATTCTTTTTAGTGAAGTATCTTCCTGCTGGCAACTGATAATCAAACTGTATGGTGTCTATCGAACTAAAGGACATCGGAGCAATGTGAGAATCGACTGAAAATGTACTCAAACTGGTCTCCAAAATTGTAATTGAAACGGATTTCAACTGCACAAAATAAAGTGTGTTGTAATAAAATCCTACACTCCAGTGGAAGGTGGAAAATAAATGGAGGCTTGAATAACTTGCACAAAAGTTTCCATTGACATAAACACTCAAAAGTAGAATTAGTTATTTAACTTTTGCATACAAATGAATGTGGTGTGATCCATCATTCACAGTTGAGAGGAAGCCACAGTGTTCCTTCATGCTTGTTTTTTCATCTAGGCCTTCCTTTCTGCCTTGTTGCAGCAGTTAGTTTTTTTCCTTCCATTGTTTGAAACCATTTTCTGATTTAAGGACACTGGGAAAAGTTTGTTTTAATTGTCGCGGTAGTGTTGATCTTCTAGCATAACAAAATCTTTTTTAAATTGTGAGTGTTTAAATTATCCATGTAGTTCTCTCTCTTGTAACGCACTGGTTCATTCCGTTGCTGCATTTGTCAGTCAGTCAGAATGTCCAACTGTGTTACAGTCAGAAACTGTCAGCAATTACTTTCGAAGGCTGGGTGCAGTGTCCGTGAAATCTTTTGTATGTGAAGGCTGGAATGCATTTTCAGAATGAAGACTGTACTTGCATTGGGTAATTTAATGTTACCCTGGGAAAAAAAGTTATGTGCAATAAAAAAAACTTACACTTTAAAAAAAAGGTTAGCCTAATAAATAATGCACTGTAACAATATCAAGACAGAAGTGAACAATCAGTCCATTGAGTATAACCATCCATCAATTCAAGCCCTCATAATTTGATTAAAATTGGGTTCCTATGCAATTTCTCCTTCTCTCCCCCCTTAGTTTTTTTTCACAAATTAACCTCCTTTCGTATATACGTGCACACACATGCATAAAATAATGGGCTCCAGTTTTGGCAAGAAGCGTATGATTCCGAGAATAGGAGGACAAATTTGAAAATGGCAAACTAAAATCTTTCTATCAGAGAGAATGCCATCCTTGAGATTACATTACTTTTTTTTAAAAAGCAATTGATTTGAGTCTGCAGCAGTCGTTTTTTTTGTTTCATGTTCCTATTCATTTCTCGAGTGCCTCATTAAAACCACGTAGCAAAGAAATCTCCAAACCACAGAACAGGATTTGGATTTAATGCATAAGTACATTATGCTGCACAATTTCCATTATTTTTCATGTGTATGAACTTTCGGCGTAGCAGTGAAGTGATAGCGTTGACAACGATGTATCTTTTATTGCTTGTGCATGTTCTTTTATTCCCTTTCCCTGTCTCTTCTCCATCCCATCCTGTCTGTTTTGGATCACTGGTTCTCTTCTTCCCCCCCCACCCCCCCAGTTCATGGCCTGGGAAGAAATGGGGAACTGTCTTAACCCTGTAATATTCATCTTTAAGCTTAACCCACCGCCCCCCGAAAGGCTGCCATTTTTGCCTTAAACATACACAAGTCACTAACTATACTTAACAGTATATCTTGTGAAGCACTTTGATGTGTCCTCCTGAGAGGGCTCTATAAAATGCAAGGATTATTTATTACAAATACAGCAAGAATTATGTATTAGTTGGGATCATACATTTAATATGATTTATGCAAAGTATGAGGTATGCTAAACTTGCATAGATTATAAACTCTTGACCGGGACTTAGCCAGATGTATGGTTTAGAGGATTTTAGAATTTATACAAATCAGACTTGTGCAAGTTTTACTGTAATTTGATGCACTGGTGGAGCTGTGTCTGCTTACTTAAGTGCACCCATGTGAGGTTGATGTCCGTATCTGCCCGGCCCTTCCCCACTCAATAACCTGACACTGGGACCAATGATCCGGTGATTCTGCATTTCTAGACCAAGTACTACCAGAGCCGGACAAGTGGGAATTCTGTTTGCCGGATTTGGCAGAAAATAGTTAAAGATTAATCATGCTGGTGAGTACTGTTGCTCAAAGGGCTTTCCGAATTTCAATTCCATATGGAATTTGGCCTCCTGGGTTTGGCAGACTAAAAGTGCCTTGAGCCTTGTTGGTGGCTTGATGGCTGTTTGTATATTTCTTCTTTCAAAATTCTTAGCATTTTGCACTGTGTAGCTTTTTTTATATTAGAAGGAAATATAATTAAGTGCATTATATTTTCATGTCCTTGGACACAGCATTCTGAAATGGAACAATCTCACTGCAAAACAGGCATGGACAGTGACGGTCTTCATTAAAGCCAACACTTTTGTTTCGAAAGGAGTAACCCACCATGCTCTTCCAGTTACTTTGCAGCACGTAATATGAAGTTGAATTTGCTACATTTTTCCATTTTGCATTCATCCACAAAATACAGTTAATCCACTGTACAATAAGTACTGTAAAGTGGTTTGAGACGACAATGGAATAAGGCACTATACCAAATGCAAGGATTGCTGTTATTATTTCAAGGCATTTTGTCAAATTCATCCATCTTTTGCTGCTTTGAGTTTTGTTTATAAATTAACTAATGGAAGCTCCACTCGAATGGTGGAGCACTGGAGGATGAAATTCCATCCGAACCTAAATTAGATCCTCGCAGTGAATGATAACAAGGTGTAATCCAAAGCATTGCCGAGCAATGATGAGATGAAGAACAGCACACCAGGTTATGATGTGGCACTCACTAAATTGGTATGTCTCTGATAATAGTAGCTAGAAGTTACTTTCAAAATTATTTGTCCAGAGTTGTGGCCAGCCTTTATGTTCAGTTGGGTGACTTGACACATGCATGAACCCATCACCAAACTTTAGTGTTCTGTGCTTCCTACCTAGACATAGAAATCTCAGAGATAGATTATTGGAATTTAATGCACACTGCAAACCCGTCCTCCCCAAATAACTATCTACTTCTCTCTTGAAAGTTATTATCAAATTGGATTCCATCATCCCTTCAGGCAATGCATTCCAGATCTGAACATCTGCTGTGTGAAAAAATGTCTCCTCCCCTCCCTCTGGTTCTATTAATAACTATTTTAAATCAGCATCCTTTATGAAATGGGTCAGTGCATTGCCACCATCTTCCTGTCTGTAGCTCAGGCACACATCTCTTCCCATTGAGCAATGGTTCCACCAGTTCATGGTGCGGTGTTTAAGCAGCAGTTGCAGGCCAATCAAGGTGGATTTCAGGCACTGGATGTACGAACATGTGATCACAAACTCAAACTCCAGGTAATGCCTTCCAGCAGCTGTCGCCTCAAGAGTTTCCTCATCAGCTATTTGGCGGGCATGTGCCCAGTTCAGTGGAGTGGGAGGACAGCTGTGATATGCCAGCCACCCTGATGTTCTTGCGGTTCCAATTCCAATGAGTACCAGGTTTACTCAGCAGCAGGTACTCAATTCAGGTCCTTGTGTAAAGGACCTTGGCAAATGGATGTGGATTAAGTCAATTATGGATTCTTATAATATTAAGAAATATTCAATCAAGATCTAACAATCAAAAATAGACTTGCTCTAGGCTCGTGCAGATGTTTGGAAGGCTGCATCATAATGGCCCAACTGGCTACAGGTTGGCCATCACTGGTCTACAGCAATTAAAACTTCGCCCACAAAGTACAGTCAATCCACTTTAGAGTACTTTCTGTGAAGCACTTTGAGACATTTGAATACTGTGCTACACTACATCAAACATAAGGATTATTGGTAAATGTGCTTCCAACTTATCCCAACACCAATGTGGACTAAAGGTGTTGAAATGGCCCTAGGCAACTATTTATGTTGTTATATTATTTTTGACAAGTGGAAGTTCCATTACAACAAAAACTTGCATTTATATAGTGCCATCAATGTTGGGCAGCATCTCAGAGCAGATGGCAGAAGATGAGTCCAAACCAGAGGGAGTAGGGAAGGTGACCAAAAGTGAGGTACTGCTACCGCTGTGAGGAGAGAGAAGTTTAGAGAGGTGGAGGGGGGTGCTGAAGAGTGGAGGGATTTAAACACAAGAGTGAGAATTTTGAAGTCAATTCATTCTGTGCCAGGGAGCCAGTGGAGTTTCACAAGAACTGGGGTAATCTGGGTATGATGTTTGATGCTGTGAGAATGTGGGTGACAACGTTTTGGATGAGCTGAATTTTGTGGAAAGTGGAGGAAGGGAGACAGGCAAGGACAGCTTTGGAGTCGTCCAGCCAAGAGGTGCCGAATGCTTGGACCAGTGTTTTGCAGCTGTTGGGGTGAGGTATTGGTGGAGATGGCAATATGGCGGAGATAGAGAAAGTGGTGTTGGTAAAGGACTGGATGTGGGGGAGGAAGGATAAATGGGGATCGAGCCTGACACCTAAATTGCACACGGATTCGGAGAGTTTTAAGGGCAGGTTGGTGAATTGATGCACTGGCCAGAAATGTCAAGGCCATGTGTGATGATGTGGTCGAGGGGGTGGCCATGGTTGTGGGAAAGTGAGTTGATGTGGAGGGTGAGGTTTAAGGAGGAGAGGAGGGCAGTGAAGTCTATGATGTGGTGCGTTTTGCCCACAAATATACAGTCAATTCACTTTACAGTGTATTCTGTGAAGCGCTTTGAGACATCAAGAAGTCATGAAAAGCGCTATATCAAATGCAAGGATTATTATTATATAAGGGGTGTTTAGGTGGAGGTTGAAGTTGCCCAATATCTGTAACGTCTGATAAGTGGAAGTTATCACTCAATCCATGACGGTTTGTAGGTTTGCTGTGTGTAATTGGCTGCCACATTTCACCAACAAAATATATAATCAATTCACTTTACAGTATTCCTGTGAGCGCCTCTGAGACATCCCAACGTTACGGCACTAAATCAAAAGCTAGGATTATTATTTCATTAAGTCAAAGTAAAGCAACAATCTAACTTGTGAGTCTAAGTCAGCCATTCAGATGTTTCAATCTGAGTGGAATCTTGTAGCTTTAATGTGTGTAGAGCTCTCATTTAGATGATAAGTTTTATATTTGCTTTCATCCTTCTTGCTAGTAAAACTCAGACCACATTGACGCATTTGGTAGCGAGCAGGGTGGTACACCATCCATTGGAAACACCACGCACCCTGTGGTTTTCCTATAGTGTGGTGAGATTTTTGATCTCAGCTGGATTGTTGGAGCATGTATCACACAGGAATTGGTACACTTTCCTCTGCATCAGGGTAAAGAAAATTCACTTAGCTCTTCTGCAAGCTTCTTGGGCCGTTGCACGATCAACAAAGAACAATTTCTGGGAACATCTTGGCTGCCTGCCCTCTTGGGTGGGGAATAGTGTTTAACATGAGGTAATCTTAAAGGACTGGAAAATAACATATTCAATGATGGTTCTCACGAGCAAAGGACAGTTGTTTCCAGCTGGATTCGTACAGTTCTATCTACATTTGATGTAACCGTACTTAATCCTTGCATTTGATATCTATCGCTCCTTTTATGTCAGGAGGACGTTTCAGAGTTCAGAGCATAGGATTTATTGTAGAACATAGTGACTGTATATTTTGTAGGCCCAAGCAGCTGCTGATTTGTACATAGCAAAGTCCTATAGCCATAAAGTGAGTGTCCATTTTATTTGTTGGTCAGGACACTGGTGACAGACTCCCTTCTCTTTTCGAGTAAGAAGTGAATCCTAAATGTCCACCTGAACAGGCAGATAGTACCGAGGCTTGTCTAGTTCAAAGGATAGCAATTTCGAGAATGCAACTTCCATCACTGCATTGGTGTGTCATCTGAGACTGGGAGATTCGAGTCCCTGCATGGGGCACAACATAATTCATGCTTTCCTTTTCGCTTCCAGGATCAACAAAAAGCTCTAATACAATTATCTTTATTTCTGAGGAATACCTTAGTGTTAGACCTTTAATCCCTCAAAAAGCAAACATTACAACAACAATAACAACTACTTTGATTTATATTGCGCCCTCCATGCCGGATGGCGTCTCAGAGCTCTTCCTAATAGCGGATCCCGGGGCTGGGGCAGAAGGGTGACCAAAGGCGCAGTCGAAGAGAAAGGTCTTCAGCTGGGACCTGAAGCTGAGAAAAGAGGGGGCGAGGTGAAGGTAGTGAGGAAGGGAATTCCAGAGCTTCAGGGCATAGTGGCTGAAGGCATGGCCACCAAGGGTGGAGCAGAGGAAACGGAGGCTGGTTTGAGGAGAGAGGAGGTCTGAGAGCCAGGGGGGGTGCAGAGGAGTGGAGGGATTTGAAGACAAGGGTGAGGATCTTGAAGTCGATCCTCTCTGGGATATGGAGCCAGTGAAGTCTGGCAAGAGCTGGGGTAATAGGGGAGCGAAGTTTGGTGCGGGTGAGAACACAGGCGGCAGAGTTCTGAATGAGCTGGACTCTGTGGAGAAGGGCAGTGGAATAATCCAGCCAAGAGGTGACAAAGGCGTGGACCATAATGTCAATGAGGTTAATGACATTACCCTCATTTATAAACGCTGCATCCCCATTCAGTTTTTCTCGGTTGTTTCCAGGTGTTTAATGTGGCAAGTGATAGCCAGAAGATCGCTACATCCATCTATTTGTCTCACTTTTGAAGACCTGGATAAGGTTCCCCTTTCTTTAGTTAAACCAATTCCACTTTGCAAATCTTTCATAACCTGGATTGTTGTAGCTCAGTGGTTAAAGCATTCACCTCTCATGAGAGAGACCCGGTTTGATTCCCAGCAGGGCAAAATATTGCGTACGTTATCTTTACCCACCTCAGTTTACCTAGCATTCAGTGGGAACCCGGTTGTTAGTTGATCGATGGATCGCTTTTCTGCGAAGCGCTTTGAGACATCTCATATAGACGTGATAAGATGCTATATCAAATGCAAGGATTATTATTATTAGCGATTGCAGGTCATGGATCATCCATGGGTTATCATGGTTCCTTGTACTGATGCACATTGCCTTGCATTTGTCTCAATTTAAAATCATTCAATTACTCAGCAATTATCCTATATTGTATTTATCCTCATATGATTCATCTGACTACATAGCTTGGCATCTCCAATAAGTACATTTTATCATAATTTGTACTCTCCAAGGCATTTAAGAAGTACTGTATTATAAAAAGGAGAAGACTTGGAACAGATCCTTGTCGAACTCTGATACTAGAGTGAAATGTTTTTGGACTCCCTCTCCCACCTGCTATTTTCTGCTGCAAAGCCACTTGTGAAAACTGATTTATGTGCTATTAATTCTAGGAGCTCCTTTTTTTAAGTGCCTTGTGTGCAGAACTTTATCGTGGTGGGAGGAGAGGAGTGACTTTTTTCTGCTACCTCATTCCTTGTTGAGAACGTTTCTGTTCTGTCAGTGTGATAAGTCTCCCATGTTAATTTAAAGACCCCAAAAAATTCAAGGTGTAGCCTCACTGACGCAGGTTTTATTCAGTGCACAAATTAAATAGACTGTGTGTTGCGGTATTTTGTAAGTGTAATAACATTACTTGAATGGCAGTAATGCTATTCCTTTTTAAAAGATAAAGGATTATGCTGTATTGGAACCTGTATTTGTGTGATTTTTAGGTGTGTGTGTGTGTATATATATATGATATAATATATACGATATGTGTATGTATATTACATATTATACACATTATATAAATAAAAAGACATTCAGCAATCGCCATTTCTGTTGAGAATCTATACACGTGTCGAGGGTAATGGCTGCCAAGAGCAGCTGTGGTTTGTGTAGTTTGCCTTGTATGTGGGAATCGTCTGGATCAAAATGATTGGATGGGGAGAGAGGCAGGGAGAAAGGAAGAAAAAAGGAAAGGGAAGAGAATAATTTGTGGTCTCTGAGGAAATGGTTTGTTTGTGGTGATTTGAATGAATAGAAATAACGTGGGGGTGGGATTGATAGAAAGAATGGTTTGTGTTTGGATATTTGCCATCCATTGTCATTTCCTTTTCTTTTAAATAAGCAGATTGGTAACTAACTAATGGGGATGTTTTGGTTCCAACTGAATCATAAAAGCATTAACACTGTTCTGGGGCACGTGTTTTACAGTTTATCGGCATCCCCAAGGGCATTCCTTTTTATCTTCAAGCTAGATTCTGTTTGAAATTAAGTGGAAGCTAAATATAAACCATTGAAAGTGATCCCCAGGGCGTAGAAATGAGCAGTGACTTTTGTGGATGGTCCCATTTGGGGATGGCCACGCCTTGGAAATTTGTGGTGAGTGGCCTGTCCAAAAAGATAGTCACTGACCAGACAGTTGTGCTCAACATTCATAATGAATATATTCATAGAGAGAAATCTTATTCTTGGTGGGGGGTTGTTCTGTGTCTGGAACAATAATAAGAATCCTAATATAACAAATATAACAAATACAATCATAATAATCCTTGCATTCGATATAGTGCCGTTGGGTTGAAAGAGGTCGCAGAGATAGGATGGGGCCAGATTGGAGTGGTTTAAAGGTGAAAACTAGATGAAACGTGATCTTTCTTATATACGCATGTGTGTGTGTATTATATATCAAATGCATCGATGTTCCTGAAAGTTTTATTGCCTTAGGATTTCCTTTTTATGATAAACAAATTCTGAAGTATCTCTTCATAATTGAAACCCTCTCACCTCTGGTAAATCATAGGAAGAATGAATGGTTACATCCCAAGTGAATCTACACTGCACGTTTTTTCATTGGTCTTGTATTATTGCTAAAATGAGTGTGCCTGACAAAATTCCTACACAATATGGTTGTGGCTTCTCATTTTCTTTCTAGAAGTACAGGTATCTCCCCCCAACCGCGGGGGATACGTTCCTGTAAACCTTCGCAGTTGGTAATATCGCGGTTGGAAAATGCAGGGCCCTATGGGAAACACGGGCATAGGGGGAGTAAGTTCGCGTTTAGTGAAACTAAACACAAACACATACAGTTATAACATGCATAGGGATAGGGGGAGTAAGTTTGGGCGCATCTGCAGCAATCCGCAAGGCTGTCTGACTGACTTACAGAGGGGGTGGTGGGGGGGGAGGGGGTGACACGGAGGGCTGGGGTGGGGTGCTGTCTGACTGACTTACACACACAGAGAGAGAGAGACACATGGAGAGTGGGGGGGGGGGGGGTGACACGGAGGGCTGGGGGGTGCTGTCTGACTGACTTACACACAGAGAGAGAGAGAGACACGGAGGGTGCGGTGGGGGTGGGGGGTGACACAGAGGGCTGGGGGTGCTGTCTGACTGACTTACAGAGAGAGAAAGAGAGAGAGAGAGACACAGAGGGTGAGTGGGGTGGTGACACAGAGGGCTGGTGGGGCTGCCTGACTGATTGACTGACACAGACAGACACAGAGAGAGAGGGCGAGCAGGAGGTGGGGGGAAGAGAAGGTGAAATAGAGAGAAGGTGAGAGAGAAAGGGGGTGGGAGGAAGAGGTGAGTTAGAGAGAAGGTGAGAGAGAGAAGGGGGTGAGGGGGGGGGAGGGGGAAGAGAAGGTGAAATGGAGAGAAGGTGAGTCAGAGAGAAATATACTTACACACAGAGAAAGAGAGAGATCTGCAGATCCTGGCAGCCAATGCTCCCAAACTTAGTAGCTAGGCTGCGAAGAAGTGACAATAAATTAATGTTACTGTATTTACCTTAATCCTAAAAGAGAAGCATTGTCGCTGGTTGATTGCAACATCGCAACTGGGTCCTAGTGCTATACGCTAGCTGTTCGAAAATTTAAACCCGCAGTTTTAAATCGCGGATGTGCATAATGCGGTTTGCAAGGATTGTCGCATTTGCAAACCGTGGATGCATGAGTTTCGTGGTTGGTAAGGCCGCGGTTGGGGCGGGATACCTGTATAACATTACAAGTAGATAGAAACCAAATATTTAATTTTTAACAAATGTTTGTATGACCTTTTCTGTCGCCTTTACTTTTTTGTTTATACACAATGCCTCCTTGTACTCATCTACAGGTGGGTATTCATTCTAAGTCAGCCAATGGTGGCGTTGAGTAACATGGTAGTTTGTGCTCACCTTAAAACCCCCCTCACCCCCCATCTTCGGGAAATTGTCTTGACACAATATCTTGTTTGTTAAGAAATGACCCTTATTGAAATGACTTGCTACATATTGCCTGTAGTGTCAAGGATTTCTCTTTAGATTTCTAATATGACATTGATTAACTAAGTGCCTGATGCTGTGCATTGATCAGAAGATGGGATAACAAGTGATGGATCAGTGGTGAATTGTTCTAAGTGTTTAGCGATCACTGAAATTAATGTTGTGTCAGGATTATAATTAGGCAAATAATTTTTTTTGAGAGTCAGCATGTTATATCTAGCCTGTGTGTCTTATATATCAGAATACTCATATGACAGCTATTATTTCAATTAGAATGGAACAAAATATATTTGTATTTGAGTAATTTGTTAGCCTTGCTCAGTTGGTAGCTGTCACCACTGAGCTAGAAAGTTATGGGTTGATTGAGCTCATTGTCTAGGCAGGATTCCAATTCCAGGAGGAAGCAGCACTACATTTTTGGGTGAAATGTTAATCTGAGGTCCCTCCTACCTGCTCAGATGGATTAAAAAAAGACCAACAGCACAATTGCACAATTCAAGGCGAGAAGGTCGTTTTTTCTTGGTATCCATTTAGTGTTCATTAAAACCACGTGCATCCGACATGTATTTGTAAATTCATTATTTCAATATTCTGGCGCTGTTACACTAAGTTATTACGTAAAATGCGGCTTGGGTCTTGGCAAGTGAGTTTGTGGACCAACCAAATTGAACCCCAATGTGGTGTAAATTGTTATTTTGATGCATTTTTTGTATTCTACAGCAACCTCTTAGATCTACAAGTAAATTTAAATACTGTGACTTGAAAGCCTTTCATTAAAACCCCCAAAACTTCATCATCAAAGCTCTTCATTAAAAACAAATACTGTAGTTACAAAGTATATGTGGCGCTCAAGTGAACAACACTGGAATGCCAGACTGTAGCCATTTTTGCAAAGAATTCTGCCTTATAATGGACTTGATCACAGATAAGATTACATGCTTGTTTGGACAGATGCCTGATATTACTGAAAGCAAAGGTGACACTTTAAGATGCAAGGAAATTTATGGAGTGTAAGGAAAATCATCTGAAACCATGTTCTTTTGTTTGCCTTTGTTCCTCCCTCTTTTCTGTAGAATAGATTCAATTTCACGATTGTTTCGGATGATTTAATTGCTTGTGAAATGCTTGCGTAACAGAAAGCGGTTGAAAAAAGAGAATGAGAATATATGAGAATCTAAAAACAAGTATTATCACAAACATGCATTCATGTATTAATGGTTAAGTTAATGTAGGTAGAATATAATCTGCTTCTGTGCCCCCCACCCACCCAGCAGCATATTTGTTGCAGCAATCACGGTGAAAGTGAAGGGACCTGGGTTTGATTCCTGGGCAAGGTTACTTTAAGTAACCTTGACCCTATCATCCTTACTCTCGTCTGACTCCCATCGCCATGACATCATTCAGAGGATTCAATTCAAGATCTTGGTTCTCATCTTTAAAGCCCTTGATGGCATTGCCCAACCCTACCTTTGTGACCACCAACCCCCTACAAACCTGCCCGACCATTCTGTTCAGCGGGTTCTGGCCTGCTCCTTGCCCCAACTTCCCTGCCCCACCATTGGCAGGTGAGCTTTCAGCCACTCTGCCCCACTGAACTAAAAAAAGACCTGGAAGGATTATCGCTATACACAATGCACAGACCGAGGTGTCGCCGTCAAGCCACCATATTGCGTAGTCCTCGAATACAATGTTGAGGATTATGGAGGAGACAAAAAATTAAGTTTTGCATACCCAAGAAATAAATGGGTGTGCTCCTCCCTAAATGAAAAACAGATAAACAATTAAAAAATAAAAAATATGTAATAAAAATATAATTCACTGCAAATTAATTTAAGGATGGCTGGAGGAATTTGCAGGGGTTAAATTCAGTCATGTAATAACTGAATGTCAAATTGATCATTGGTGACAAAGCGTTCCTGAAATTTTGATCAAAACGAGTATGATTCAGACTGTAAAAAATACTGAAGATTAATCTGAAATTCAAAGAAGAACTAACGGTCAAATGGATGAATTGAATGTCATGACGAGCTTTACCTAAATTCACCTTATGTATCAGGATCATTACACAAAAACAGTGAATGTAAACCTAGATACCTGTACTTTCATGAGATGAGATGGACCAACCAAAATGGCAGTTATCATGTGACCTTGGACAATCGGTGGCTTCACTTTGTGTGGGCGATAATCCCTCCAGGTCTTTTTTTAGTTCAGTGCTCTGCCCCCAACTTTGGAATTCTATCTCGCAATCCCACCGCCTCGCCTCCTTCATGTCCTGCTTCAAGACCCTCCTCAAAGAGGAGGGTCTTGAAGCAGGACATGAAGGAGGCATTGGTCTCCCTCACTTCTCCTCCCTTCCCTCCACCCTCCCCGATCCAGACCCCAACTTAGGTCTGAAACACTGATTGTCCAGAGCCTTGGGACATCCTCCCAATGTGAAAGGCACCATACAAACATAATTTTATTGTTGTTGTTTCCTTACGCCGCACACTTTTGTTTATCTGGCATTAAGTAGGAACCCAGTTGTTAGTTGATTGGCAGATCGCTTTCCAGCGATTTTTTGCAAAAAAAATCAATCTGCAACTGTTTGTGGGACATTGTTGAGCGCAGTTGGCTAAAGCCTTTTTGCCCACAAAATATACAGTCAATTCACTTCACAATATATTTAGTGAAGCACTTTAAGACTTCTCGAAGATATAAGATGCTATATCAATGCAAGGATTATTATCACTCAAATTGATTCTCTCCTTTTTTTGTTTGTACGTTCCAGATTAACGAACTGGTGGATGCTCGCGACCTTGTCATCGGAGCATGGTTTGAAGCTCACGTTGTGAATATTACACGCGGCAAAAAGGGACAGAAAAGTGTAACGCTGAAAAATGATGCCAACGGAAATGAAAGGACAGGAGCAAATGCTCAGTGTACTAAAGATCCCTCGGACCAAGAGCAGTCACAGCACTGTAGTGGGATCACATCAAATAATTCAGACTCTACACCTTCCACATCTAATGTGGCACCTACGAACGATGATGTTGTATATCATATCAAGTATGACGAGTAAGTCTTGCTTCCTCCCCTGCTTGAAGAGATTGCAGTTTTTTTTAAAAAAAAACATTTTGATGCATTGTCCAACTTCATACACTCACTAAATCATGGATACAGTGACCAATTAGGTGCTGTGCTTCAGAGCAATACTTCCAGAAGTAATTATCTTCATCCTTCTGCAAGGAACAAACCATACATCTGTTTTAGTAGCGAATGTGACTACAGTAGAGAGAACCTGATATCCGTACCAATTGGGACCGGCCCCATTGTGGATATGGAAAGCTACCGGATATCAGGTGATCAAGTGAAATGCAATGCCCGATAAACTTCCTCAACCAGGAGTTGAGTGGTCACTATAGTACCATAGTGGGCTTGTCTCCCTCCACCCTGCCTGCAGCTTCTCCCTCTATCCTCTAATTTACTTTACACTCTGATCTCCAGCTGCATTGTCATCGAGCAGAATTTTGGTTATCCAGTGTGCAGCAATGGGTGGGAAGCTCTCTGTTACTATTTTACTTGTGTCTACAATTTGTTTAAAATTTAAGAACCTAATTGTGGCTGAACTGTTTAAATAATTGAAATTATGTAATTTATGTGCGCCAAAGATCTGGAGCGCAGGAGCTTATTATTTTCCTTTGGATATTGAGGATTTGAAAATCGAACAATTGCTAAGTTTGCTTATAATTAGGGGTAAAGCAAATTGAGAGGAGAGTATCATACAAGGCTTATACTTTTAGGAAGATAAGGATTTAAAAAATCAGGATTATTTTCACCTCCACCTAACTTTAGGGGTTTCTACGTGAGGTCATCAAAATTCTGAAAGATTTTGAGAGGATCAAGTAACAAGTTTTTTTCTGCTGGTTGGTAAATTGTTAACTGGAGAGCATTAGCTCAGCTTTGTCTTTGGGTGAATGAAGGGGAAATCTAGTGTTCAACCATTTGCTCAGTGGGTTATTAGAACGTAAACTGCTTTTGACAAATACTATATTAAAGTTAATGCTGTAACATTTAAAAGGAAATTTGACAAGAACGTGATAAGGAGCCATACAAAAGTGATTGGGAAATTAATATTATTAGCACAACGGAAACATTGTTGGAAAGGAAAAAATATTGTTTGCCAAAACGCTTTTTACTCCCCCCCCCCCCCCCCCCCATAATGCGAAGATACTGTATAGTTTTTAGAAAGTTTTGAGATCGGAATCTCATGTGGGGTTGGCCTGAGTGCATGAGAATTCTTGAAAGCTCTGCTAACTCTGAATAATAATGAGGCCTTTAGAAAAGGAATAGATACTGCATTTTTAATATGGTGTAATCTCACACCATTGAACCTGTTCAGAAACCATTAGAGTATTTACAAGAATTAGGATTGATTAAATCCTGGAGTAAAGTGACTCACTGAAGACTTTTAATTTTCTATACCTTAACATCTGTAGGATGATAAACGCTTGCGTTTGATGTAATGCTTTTTAGGTCTTCTAGGCATCTCAAAGCACTTTAGAATATACTGTACAGTGAATTGACTGTATATTTTGTGGGTGAAACGCAGCAGCCAATTGTGCACAGCAGTGTCCTACAAACAGTCGTGGATTGAGTGACCAAATTAGTTTTTTCTTGAGGGGTTATTTTCAGGCATGTAAGATAAGGAAACTTGCCTGAAGGTTTTGACCTGCTGAGAAACACACCCAGTTTTCTTGCTTGTGAGGCAAATGTTCTAACCACTGAGCTACATGATACCACTTTGCAGGACAAAAACCACGAAACATGCTTTCTAGTTTTGTTAAACAGCTTTCTAAAAGCTAAGAGTTTGCAAGCATTTTGCAATCTAAGAATAGTACTTGTGGATCACTGTATCAGAAATAATAGAGCAGTATAGAATCTCCTTGTGTTGAATACAATAGCTTCTCAAAACTCAGTTTTGTCCTTATATGAAGTCTTAGAGCTAAACAATCATACTCGGTTTGTGAAAAATGATCAGCAAATTCAGCAAGGGCCAGTGAGTTGACTGGGATAGTGGTCTGTATCCCATCATATAGTCCACTCACCCACAAAGCCTTTGTGAGCACGAATCATTCGTTTATTATCATTATTAATGAAAATCCTTATGATACTTGCATTTGGAATAGTAGTTTTGACATCAAGATAACATCCCGAAGCACTTCACAGGATTTGTGACTATTTGTAGGCAAACACAGCAGTCAAATACGGGCACAGAAATGTTCCACAAAGAGTTTGAAATAAATCACCAATTTTAGTTGTCGGAATATTGACCAGGACACAGGATGAAAACTCTTTTCACTTTTTATGAAATTTCATGGGATTTTTTAAAGTGTACCTGAATAGGCAAACGGTATTTGGGTTTTACATCTCAATTGAGCACCGGATTGGAATGTCAGCTTTACACAAAGTGATTCTACGTCCCATCATGGGTCTTGGACCCACCACTTTCTGACTCGGAGGCGAGGGTGTTGCCAACTGAGCCATGCTGACACACGATCAACAGTAGATGAGCATGTGGGGCAACAGGAATTAATTCCACTCACAAGAAAGATCTCTATAACTTTTTGAATAAAATAAAATGTTTCCCTTTTTACTCCCTTAGGCATTCCAGTATTTATATGTAGTAGTAAAAGTGTGTTGTATTAAAAGTGCAGCCTTAATAACCAACATTTAGATCATTATTGAAAGGTATTAAAAGGTTGCCATTTTCGACTTTTATTCCCACCGTATTTTTGGTAACCTTTCTCTTGCTCTTTCTTCATCTCCCCCCACCCTCAGCTCGGGCTCACAGTGACCTCTGTGAAGCCCTTTGCAATGTCCTCCCAAAATGAAAGCCGCTGCATAATTGTAAAATCGTTGTTGCCATTGAACCCTTCTCCATTGAATGCTTCCATCTCAGTGTTTTGGCGCATGTTGAACTGGCTAGAAACTGTTTGCAATGGTTACAAAACCAGCAAATTTAAAGTAATGCTTTGTGATTTTGAATGTTCTTTCAAATAACATGTGTATGTCTTAAGAGACACAGTGTCTTCAAGGCGGCCAGAAGCTGGTCAGTTGCTTCCCAATGCTGCCAATTAGATTTCTCTTCATTTACAGTAATATCGCATCACTGTGTCACCCTGGCTCAGTTGATAGTACTCTTGCTTCAGAAGGTTGTGGGTTGCTTGTGGAACATTGTGGTGTGCATATTGGCTGCCACATTCACCCTAAACCACAGTCACTGCATTTTACAGTATATCCCATGAAGCGCATTGGGATGTCCTTCTGTGAAAGGCGCTGTACTAAATCATTATACTTGGGAGATTTGATTCTGTGCATAGAAATTATGCATTTAAAGATGCTCTGCTCTTTCTTCCCCCATCGCCACCAAACTCTTGTGTGTTTTGCCAATGACAAGATATGATCTGTAGCTTTCCTGAGAACAACATCTGTTTGGTCTTGTGTTAACTTGTGTTAAAACACTGTACATCAGTGTTTTTTTATTATATATATATATCTGGAGAGCTTTATAATAATAATAATCCTTGCATTTGATGTGTATATATACACAGTACAGTCAGACCCCATGTTGAGGGTTTGTACAGTACAGTCAGACCCCATGTTGAGGGTTTGTACAGTACAGTCAGACCCCATGTTGAGGGCTTGTTTGTAGTGGTGTTGTAGTGTAAACCCGCACAATACTGAAGGAGCGTTGCGCTTCTGATACATAACACAAAGCGTCCGAAAGCCTCTCGGCATACCAGAATTGATGGATACTCTCATTAGAGCAGTTCCTGGCCTCCTGCGTGCATAAATTCAGTGTTATGATATGTGGAGGTACTGACTGTCAGCCATTTTTATAACTTGACCCATTCTAATCCAGAGGTCTGATTTTATGAACCCAAATCACTGTGTCAGAATGGATTCTGACTTGTTAAACTGTGTAACCTGCTATGTTGGCACAGCATATTCATTGTTATGCAGTAATAATCCCTCAAAAAAAACAATAATAAATGGGTCATTTCAATCCACGACTGTTTGTGGGACCCTGTTGTACGCATTTGCCTGCTGCATTTCACCCACAAATATACAGTCAACTCACTTTACAGTATATTCTTTGAAGCGTTTTGAGACGTCTAGAAGATGTGATAAGGCGCTATATCAAATGCAAGGATTATTATTGAAACCTATCTGGTCTACGTAACATTCAAAATCATTACAAAAACAACAAGGAAAGATTGGCTTTGAGATTTTTAAAAAATGTACCAGAGTTATTCGGATGTGAAATGCTCCTGCAAAAAGGATCTGAAGCAGAATCAACAGTAGGTTTTAATAATAAATAAACCTCCCATTTGATGCAATGCCTTTCACTTTGGGACTTCTCAAAACGTTACACAGGATATAGTGTCAATCTGAGTGATGTTTTTATTTTAATAAAAGGATTTAGACAAAAAGTCGGAATAGGAATAAATATAAAAGTATTTGGGGAAGCAGGGAATGGGACAAATGGGTAGAGAAACCAATGCGATGGGCTACATGTCTACATCCTGTGTTGAATGATTCCATAACCAATGTGGTTTGCACCATGCAGTGTTAGGAATTAAAATTCTTAAAACTGTTTTAGGGATGTCGCATGAAAATGAAGTCGGTTAGAGACTGCTTCTGTGTTTTTGTCAACACAGAATTGCAAAGTAGGTCAGTAATCTAACAGCTGGGGGAAGAGGAGGAAGAAATAAGACAAGAATGTTTACATCAGTCGCACATTATTTAATAAATGAGAATCCTGATTGCTGTGCTTCACTGGGGAATTAATTGCCAGGAGATTACAAAGAATTAAATCCAACACTACAGCGTAAAAAATGGGCCATTCAGTCCAAGTAACCCAGGCTCCAACCCGCTTAATCACTTCTACTCCCTTCTACCTTGTGTATGTACAAAGCTACCTATTGAATATGCTAATGCTTTCCTCTTCAACCACAGTTTACTACATTGAATTCAATGTCCATACCACCCTCTGGCTGTTCTTTCCCTTGTATTAATTCCCTTGTATTAATGTCCCCCATATTTTGGATGGCATGGAATAGTGCAGGAGTTTGAAATCTGCCTGATGTACCAGTACGGTATTTTGAAATCCTGAAGGTGGATCTATGAAATGTAGATGTTCGAGGCGACTGCTCTATGATCAATATGCTACAGAAACTCTGTAGCTTATTGGTTAGAGGCCTTGCCTCACAAGCAAGAAGCCCCCAGATTTGATTCCTGTGAGAAACTTTAGGCAATTTTCTTTGGTACACACACTTCTGTTTATCTAACAGTAAGTAGGAACCCGGTTGTTAGTTGATTGGCGGATTGTTTTCTGGGGGTAATAAATAATCCCTTTTAAAAAAAATTTGGTTACTCAATCCACATTTGTGTGCAATTGGCTGCCGCTTTTCACCCACAAAATACAGTCAATTCACTTTACAGTATATTCTGTGAGGTGCTTTTGACACATCGCAATTGTGTCATAAGGCACTAAATCAAATGCAAGGATTATGATTGTATTATTATGGAACCTCTTCAAGTGCAATTCACCTTGTTTACAGCTTCAGGGCCGGACCCATAACAAACAATGTTATTTCCAATTTTGGGTTGCTTTTCAACTTTGATTTCTGGCCATCGTATCTTAGCAGTTGTCTCAATGGATGCTGAGAAATTGCCTTTTGGAATAATAATAATAGTAACAATAATTGTGCTTTATCTGGTTGGGAACAGTATTGGAGGTTATAGGAATAGGTTAAGTTGTGATGAATAAGAGATACAATAGTCCTTGACCTACTGTAGAGAAGAGATTGCGTGAAGGGAAGAAGGCCGAGCTTCAATAATAATAATAATAATCATCCTTAAATTTGATATTGCGCTTTTCACATCGTTTAGATGTCTCAAACAACTTCACAGAACAACTGTGAAGTGAATTGACTGTATATTTGTGGGCAAAACGCGGCATTCAATTGCGCACAGCAGTGTCCAACAAACAGATGTGGATTGAAATGACAATTTTTTTTTCTTGAGGGACTATTATCAAGTGTGTGGAGTAAGGAAACCTGCCCGAGGTTTTGCCCTGCCAGAAATGAAACTCAGTACCTTGCTCGTGGGGCGAGTGCTCTTAATCACTGAGCCACAGGACTCCACAGATGTCCTTTGTGTTACTTCAAAACAGGCGGCTTCCATTCCTGAATGTTTGCTTACTGAAAGCTGCCTGAGGGAGTGAAACCTGCATTCAATCGCCCACTGAACTGTCCAGACACGCAAGTGAAGAACAATTACAGTAGAAGTCGTTTATCCGTGACTCGATGAACCGGCACTTCTGTATAACTGGCACGCCCCCCCAAAAAGTCCCCATTCGATAAACCGGAATTTATCCAGAACAATAGCGGTGGAGCATTTGTAAGTCATTGTCGCACAGGTGCAGAATTTCGGTTTGCCGCTAGTAGAGTCTAGGGTTATCGGCTTGCTGCTATTAAGGCTTTAAAGTCGCGCTGCCGTTTTTTTCACCCGCACAGCATCCTTCATTTTAAAAATCATTGGACTATAAACCTCAACCAGTAAAGGTGAGAAGCACAAGAGAGTAGTTTTTAACATTAAGCACCAATACAATATTCTGTTATTATCTGTTATTATTTAGTCTGGTGTGTATGGTGTGTGTTAAAAGAACTTTTAATTTTTTTGTGGTGGGTTTTTGACAGCGGGCCGCCTGAATACCCGGCAGGCACTTCAACCGGCATTGGCCAGGTCCCGCGGGTGCCAGATAAACAGGCTTTTACTGTAGTTAGGTTGACAGGCTTACACAGCATGAAACTGCAAAATCATCCGAGCCATTACAAGATGTGTAAGCTGGTAGAGAGGAAGAAAGATATTCAAATTTCAGATCAGATTAATGTGGTTCATTTCCTAATTTGACATCATATGTGTTTTTTTGTGTGTGTGTGTGTTTGGAAGTTTATTTAGGCTGTCTGAATTCATTAAAAAAAAACCTTTTAATGCCTTTGTTCTGCTCAACCCTCTGTAAAGGACATCCTCCCCATGTGAAAGGCACTCTATAAATGTAATTTTGCTGCTATAAATGTAAACCTCACCAGAAGTGACTTCCTTCTTATTTTAATATTGCTGGTTAGAATCGATTTGCACTCTTGTGCCGAGAATGTGTGTTGCCTTTGAACAAGGTTGTTAGTTAAAAGTAGTATTTTTTTTAATATTCATGGAAGCCTTGAGCATTATTAATAGCCCACAAATCCAGGAGGACGCACTTAATTGAGACCCAATAGAATAGTAGTATTCTGGATTCAACTGAAATTTTTAATTTGAGTTCTACCTGAACATTCCTTACCTTTATTTTATTTTAAATCAATTAAGTGGTTTCTCTCGGCAGCACTAAATTTGCACCTGCTCGGAAGTTGCTTAATAAGCGTTCGTCCCAAATTCCTGTGCACGTCAGGACAGCTCATTAGCGAGGGCTGGCTACACTGGCTGATTGTCACATGCACAGCAACAGCACTGAATAAAGACTCTTAGACTGATTTTAAAATCTGACCTGGACTCTCCAGATGTTTGTGGCTGGGACCCCCCCCCCCCCCCCATGACCTTTGGTATTATGGAAAATAATTTAGGTCTGAACAATCAGGGCTTGTAGTAAACTGATTGTAGGGGGAAAGATTCTGAAAGCCTTGATTTTATTCTATTTTCTCTCCTCCTCCCTCTCCCACCCCCCAGCGTCTTTGTGCTTTTTTTATTACGATTTTCTTTATCCTCCATATTCCTCGAGGGTAGGTCCATCATCTGGCTGGAGCGAAGTGTCTGTGACATTACTCTTTATTTTACACTTGTCTCGTGAAAGCTGTCATTTTCTTTCCTCTTGCTCAACGTAGAAGCCGGCTCAGTCTGCTCGCTTGGCCTTCATTCTGTTCCCCAGCGTCGCTTGATAACTAACACAAGTTGTCAGGGTCAAGTTTTAGTGCTTTTCTTTCTTGTTCTTAATATCTAGCCAGTCAAAGAGGTAAAATTGGGTAAAGATAGTTTGAGTGAAGCGGCTCTTAATGGTATGGAGTTTTTATTAAAGCTTATACTGTTGTTGTCTGGATTGGCTCTGCACAATTGTCTTACACATTGACAAAAGAGGAAGAGGCACTATCACTTTGCATGGTCCACCCGGCTTGATGAGCAGAACAGACAGTTCTGTTTCAGGTCAGGAGAAAGAGAAGGGGAAATGGTTAGGGACAGTTATACATTCTCTGCTCATATTCAATAGTCTACTTTCCAGTTAGACATCGGTAAGTACAGGCAATTTTGAGCATAAATAAGTTTCTCCTTGCTGCAGTGTTTTATTATTTTTGCTCAGATTAAATGTACTCTGCCACTTTCTTTCAAATACAGAGCTTCAAATATTTTACACGGCATGTTGTTGCCTTTTCCTTGAAGGGAATGTGGATTTATTTGATATCCTTCCAGTCTCAGAGCATGTCTTTAGCCACAAGCATGCACTCGCATATCTATTGATAACAAATGCAGAAGCATTTGTTAATGAGATAATAATAAATAATAATAATCCTTACATTTGATACAGTGCCTTAACATGTCATTAAGACATGTTCTTATGTTCAAAGTGCTTCACAGAATATTCTGTAAAGTGACTACATATTTTGTGGATGAAATGCTCACAAAATGATTTTGCTTCACTTTCGATAGCCTCGAAGGTTACAGACACATATTTTGTAATCGAGCTGCACAAGGCTTGGTTTTGGCTTCTGATTTGTTAAGGTTGTTGTCTACCTTAGTACTTTGTGCTGGGTTTCAGTCTGCCTCAGAAGACGCACTTAGAATTTTGAGGAGTTTACTGACTGAAATAATTAATTTGAACTCTTCAATTTTGGAACAAGAGACTTGACGGGTCAAAATATAATGGATACCGAGATGTGCTCTATTTTATTTTCCTGCTACACATTCTTTAATCATTTTCTAAGTGTGGATTGCAATTTTGTGCTTCCAAAGAGGAATTCTTGCAGAAGTTGGACTTTGGGTAAGAAATTTTGCTTCACAAATTATGGTCGCATATCAGATGATGATGATCATAATAATAATAAGCCTTACATTTGGTATAGCATTTTTTACTTCAAGCGGACTTCACAGAATACAGTATATTGTGAAATGTTGACAAACACAGCTGCCCATTTGTATGCAGCAATACACCACAAACCGCCATGAAGTAAATGACCAATTGTATTTGGGGGATTGTTGGCCATCACACTGGGAGAAAGTCCCTATGCTTTGAATAGTGTCATGTGATCTTTAACGCCCACCTGGATAGGAACTCAGTTCAACATCTCAACAAAAGAGGTATCTCTGACAATGCAGCAAACGCCCAGCAAGGTATTAGAATTTTCACCTAGACTGAGTTCAAACTCCCGATGTGGGACTCAGACCCACAACCTTCTGACTCGGAGGAAAGAGTGCTACCAACCGAGAGAGGCTGGCACACTTAGTTGAATACTACATGAACATTACCTCGCCAGCAGATGATCCAATTGAATCTATTTCCAAGGCAGTCCTAACCGGGAGGGATAATTATATTTTCACAAGTGGATAATTTTACAAACTGAAACCATTTCAAAGGTTTTGTCAGTTTATCTTCCATAGGTATGTCTTGTTTTGAAGAATCAAGGTGATTTCATTAAAAATTGGAGAGACTTGTAATCTGATATGTGGGGGGGAAAATTGCCATTTTCCTTTCATTTAAGAAAATTATGAAGAAAGAATGTTTGGATTAGTTGCTGATGGACACTTGTGACATAAGCAGCAATTGTCATTATCTGTTCTTTATTTGTTTCGTGAAATAATTTTTCACTTTACCTCTTTTCTGTGTTTAGCTATCCAGAGAACGGAGTATTGGAAATGCATGCAGAAAATGTTCGTCCGCGAGCAAGGACCACTTTGAAGTGGGATCAACTACAAATGGGACAAGTGGTGATGGTGAACTACAATTTAGAGATACCAGAAGAACGCGGCTTCTGGTTTGATGCAGAAGTTTCTGCTTTGAAGGAAACATCAAGGACAAATAAAGAAATCTTTGTTAAAATCCTCTTGGGGTAAGCATCCGTCGACAAATGCATATTTGAAGCACCAACATTTTAATGCAGCTTGAAGTTACAGCAAGGAGGATGTCTGGTTTGGTAAGATTACATTGAAAGTGTAATATCTTAACAGCACAAAAGTTTATCTTGCTGTCTGAAAATACATTGGGTTGTTTTGGGTCACCAGGCATCTAACACGTGAGAAAACTGATTACTGTTCTTGAGACTCTCCAAACCAAACTGCTTATAATTCCATATCTAAATATATTACTGTATATGTTTTGGGGGATTTTATTCCACATGTGTATCCCAGCTGTATTCCAAGGTTTATGTTAGGTTTTCCAGCGGACTCACCAAGTCTATCACCCTCGATAGGTGACTAAGGCAAGGAAGCAATGTAACCAAACTAAATAATTGTATTTTTCAACAATGTATTAGATGGTGTTGAGGGGGGGTCAGCTGTGGCACATCTGATTCAGGCATTCCTGACAGAATTGCAGCACTTCTGTTAGCTGTTGACATTGTGCTGTTGGCCAGTTCAGCTGGAGATCTTATGCGTTCCTTGTTGAACACTGGGCCCCTAGTGGAACATGATGGTGGATGCTGTGGTGGGCAATTATGGCCATGCACAGCTCAAGAGAGAGGTCTTGAAGGTGTTGTCTGAAAGATACAAAGGGCGTCAGTCTGAATTGTTGATCCATATAGGTACATGAAGGTTGTGGTGACCACCAATATTTGCTTGGACACTGTCCTACTCTGCCAGAGGTGAAGAGCACTCCAGTGGTTCTTGTCTCTTCACTGACAGCAACATCTAAATGAAGGTTAAGCTTTCGACCTTTATAAGACTTGTGTCCAACCCACTTTGAGCTCCTGGCGCACACAATGGAGGAGTTTCCATCAGCCCATTTGAAAACCCAGACCAATTTGTGAAGTTCATTTGTATTAAAAGGGGAAATGGTTAGGTTGATGTTGGGGTTTAACCAGCTAAATAGACTGGGAACTCAAACAGAGGAATTTTGGCCACGTTTAGGAAGCTTGATGTGACTAGCTGTTTGGAATTACAGTACTTTGTAAATATGTTGAAATTAAATAGACTTCAAAACAAGTTGACCACGTTATTGGTATATCCTTAAGGTGACTTTCCACTGTACTGCTAATACGTTCTGTGAGGTTGTGAACATTTCAATCATGCAAAGTTTTGGTTTTGGTGGATAAGGTTATTTTGAAGTAGTGTTTGGGATGATTTGAGGAATGATGTTCCATAAGTAAATCCTGGCTGATTTGTAGCTGTTGACCGAATATGAGCAGTAGCTTGAGTAAATCTGACAACTGAAATCTTATGGATCCCAAAGATAGAAAACTTTCTATAAGTCCAAGATATGCTACAGCCATTGCAGCTTTTACAGGATTTATGAATGGACGCTGGTTTAGAAATGTTAACTAACACTATGTTGTGTGTTGAAGTGCAGCATTTGGCATTGATGGGCCTCGGATTGTTTCTGCTCACACTTGTATTTTGGGTGGTATGGCTCTGGTTTCCACCATTGATATTTTTGGCTAAATGTTTCCCCTTTACTTACTATGACCCAGTATCAATCTTCGGATGAAATGTTAAATCGAGGTGTCTATGCCTGCCTGTTCAGGTGAATGTTACACAGTCACTACACTTGACAAAAAATCCTGTGAAGTGCTATTCCAAGTACAATGATTATTATTCCAATAATGGTGGATGTTGACTGCCTTCCACCACCTCCGCAACATTGCCCGACTCCGCTACTGCCTCAGGCCAATGAAATGCACATACGTATTTGTCACCTCAAGGCTTGATCATGGAAATTCCCCCGTTGTCAGCCTCTCCAACCCTTCCATCCCACAGGCTGCAGATCATCCAAAACTCGGGATCTCGTGTCCTCTCCCGCACCAGGCTCTGCGACCCCATCACCCTCACCCGGCTCCACTGGTTCCCCATTCCTCAGAGGATAGAATTCAAAATCCTCGTCCTCACTTTCAAGGCCCTCCACGGGCCTCCTCGCCCCACTCCTACTTCTCTGACCTGCTGACCCCCTATTAATCTGTCCGCTCCCTCCATTCAGCAGCCTTCAGCTTGCTCCAAGTTCCTGCTCAACCTGCCCTCCCTCAGCGGCCGGGCTTTCAGTCTATGCCCCCACTCTTTAGAACTCCATCCCACAATCTCTTCACCTTGCTCTCTCCCTTGCCTCCTTCAAGGCCCGACTCAAGACCCTAATTTTCGACCATGTCTTCAACCGTGCCCCCCACCTCTCTGCCCTCCCTCATCTCAATCCCCATGCTCGGATCCTGAACACTGACTGTTCAGCACCTTGGGAGGTCCTCCCGACGTGAAATTCACTCCACAAATATCATTTTGATATTGTGCAAAACAAGTAGAAATAAGACTGGCAAAATGAAAGAGAAACCAGGTGTGAATATAAGTGAGTTTAGAGCTAGATAAATCTCTTCCTTGAACTGAGAAATAAATGCTAAACAAACGCCAAACATTTTGTATCTCTACCCACTTCTTCATTATTTAAAACCTATCTGCTACAATCTATTATCTAGAGAGAATTGATGCACAAAATAATAATAAAAATCCTCGCATTTCAAGCAGTGCTTTGTCACGTCATTTAGATATTCACAGAATATACTCTAAAGTGAATTGACTGTACATTTTGCAGGTCGAACATACACCTAAACATGATGCACCTTATTCTGTATAATCCAGTGCATTTCCCAAGCATTTAGGGATGTCTGGTTTATGAAATTAATAAACAAAGATATAGAAACTGTATGGAAAGATTAATTACAGAGAGCAAAATTTTATAAAATAAAAATAAGATTTTAACTTTAATATTTTAATAGCTTTCTTTTGCTTGTTGAAGCAGCCCAATAAATGTACTGTGGTTTTATTTTTATTTTTTAATTTCCCCCTCACCCCACTACCTTTCCGGCAAAAGTGTGATGCTTTTTAGCAGTTTCTTTTTCCATGAACAGGAAGATGGCAGTTTTGATCCTGTGGAAAGTTCAGAGAAAATAACTGTTGTAGAATTTAATAACAACAATAATCCCTATTTGGTATAGCGTCTTTCAGGTTAGGAGGTCATCCCAGAATGCTTGACAGAATATATTGTAAAACGGCGTGATTGTGTGTTCTGTAGGAGAATCATTCTGCTCCTGAAGCTAAGCAAAAGAGACAGATTGAAGCTGTACCACGTACTCCAGATAAAATACATTTTTGGGGGAAAAAAGGATTTAAAAAAAAACAGGGCGTTCGTTTTACATTTTTTTTAAAATAAATGTTTGTGGAGGTTTTTTGAATCTCATTGAAATTGTGTCCCATAATATAATGGAAAAATAATTGCATTTCAGATATCTATTAGGAGTAGTCTCCATTCCCTATCCATTTTGCTTCCTCTCCCCCCCCCCCCCCCCCCCACCAAAAAAAAAAGCCTGTCTGCATTCTGCTGGGGATAGCACAGTGAGAATAATTGTATTGAATCAACAATGATATTAAAGCAACGGCAAAGTATTGGGTACTTTTCTATTTGCCCTGCATCTGTATCAAGTCGCCCGTCTTAATCTGACTGAAAGTTTACAGCCCTCAGACTGTACGTTTCCTTGATGACCTTAAATTTTTTTGCCGTAACCATAGTGACTGCCAATTTTGATTAGCCTACTCAAGTGTACGCGTCTGCAAATTGGAAACATTGTGTGGGCAAGTGTGCATGTGTGTGTGTCGGAGCAGGGTTCGAATATGGAATCCTAAGTAAATGGTCTTTCCTGGTGGAGTCGGTGGATGTGCACATGCGTGGAAAGAGGAGGAACAATTTATTTTAATATTAAAAACATTTGGCTCTGGCCTTTTCCTTCCTTGCCCCTCGTCCCTTCGGCCCCACCATCTGAAGCTGTGCTTTGTCACCATGCTCCGCGACTGGAACTCTCTGCCTTGATCCCTCCGCCTTGCCAGTCTTTAGATCACATCCCACTATGAAGGGCTCTATACAACTGCTATTTGTTGATATACTGTGGCAATCTGCAGACTCTCAGATGATAACCCAGCTGCTTGAAACAATTGACCACCTTAACCAAACCTCACAAGCATTTGTCTTCCTTAGCTTTAGTCACAAGACATGAAGGATGCTCCATAAATGTGCTTCTGAGTTGTGTAAGATTAGGCCCAAATCTACTGATTATAAAAATAACAAATGAGGAGTTATTTTTGTCTTGTTTTAAACATAGAGCTGTGTGGAGTGCCCCTTCACATTACAGTTTCTGCATCTATATGTTAATGAATTCATGTGTACATTGGCCAGAGCTACATCTCATCATAATGTTCATGGGCTAACACTTTGCTCTTTGGTTATGCTAAATTATTCTTTCTCCCCTCTTTTCCGATTTATTTTTCTTGCACAATCACTGTGCAGCAGTGTGGAGTAGAGTGTGGGTAGCCCAGGTCTTCTCTGTGATAGCAGATAGTGCAGCTCTCCTGCCGCAGCTCGTGGCTAAACCCATATTATTTTTACTCTTGTATGATTAAAAACAGGGAGTGTTGCATAACGTGCTGAAATAAATCTGCGGAGACTTCTTTGAAAATCATACATGAAATATGTGCTGCGGTGTATGCCCATGTTTCTCATTAGTTAAGCTGATTTGCTGCATTTTGTCAAAACGCTTATTTGTTCATTTTAAACAAATTAACGAAGAATTTTAAATGAGCAACACTACAATGAACTAACGTTCATTAGTTCAGTGCACCAATTGTATTTTATTTTTTAAAATAGGCCTTTTATACCTTCTGTCGTGTAGGTAAAACAACCATGAAATTACATTATTTAATTCATCCGTTTGCTGCCATTTTATAGCATTGCGAGGAAGATATTTTCAGCTACTGAGCAACACTGCCAATGACTCTGTAATAGTTGCCACAAAATGTTACTGCAATGTTTGTTAAGCTCCGGTCAAGCCTATAGGCTATGGCGAGACTTCTGTGAAAACTGGTTCATACAAGAAGAAATTTATGCTTTGACGTTCAGGCTGGCAGAGAGACCTACCTTGTGACTACAGCTCTGGAACAACCATTATTGTGCCTCGATGTCAGTGTAATGAAAAAACTTGAACACCAATTTATCTACAACGTGGAGTGCTGGTCAATCAGTGCTGTGCAGTCTGGGTTTGCAACTTGTGTGCTTAACTTATTAGCAGGTTAAAAATTAAAAAAAAAAAAACGGCAGTAGCATTTCTATGATTGCTAGGCGTTTTGCGGAAGGCTTAATGCACAGGAATTAAATTATTATTTAATTATTCTAAGAATTATTTAATATGTAAATTATTTAAAATATTTTTTCAGCCAATAGGATAAAATCAGGCATGTAAAAATAGGCTTGAATAATAGATATAGACGCTGTTACAAACTCTGGACTTTACAATACAATCTTGTGAAGTGCTTTGAGATGTTTTCAGCATGTGATAAGGCGCTGATTGTCATCAATAAATGTGCTCGCACCCTGACATTTAAAGAAATACACTTGAGACCAAATTATTAAAGCTTCTGTAGCATTTTCGGTCACACGGCCTCCCAAGCTCTTCAATGTAAAATGTGTTCCCATTTTCTCTAGCAGGTTTTCTGTTCCATGCAAGGGACGGACATTTTGTGAATAAATTGTATGTGCATCACCGAGCAAGAGGCGCCTTCAACTGTGCTTGAGGGTGTCCACTGGGTACCCTGGGAGGTGCGGTGTAACATTAGTGAATCAGTTTCACCAGCTGCAATATAGATTGAAAAAAAATCTATCGGTGCTGTAGTTCTTTTCCAAATGAATAATTGCTTTTTTTAAAAAAAATTAAACACTGAATTGGCTGGAAGGTGATGTTGAATTTAAAAAGACCAGCACGTTTTGAAAATGTTAGTCTTTTACAGGAATTTTAAAACCATGAAAAAGAGCATTGATGTTTTACTGCATAAAAATGCTCCTTCTGGTTATTAACATGTTTAATAACAAGAACATTTTCAAATATAACCGGTCCTTTTTGGAAATATACAATTCACACTTATCATGTTGGAGGATGACCCAAAGTGCTTTACAATTCTGGATTGACTGCAGAGCTGAGGGGAGCTAGGAAGGGGAACGATGATCGATAGCACGGTAACATGAAGAGGCATACCTTGAAAAAGGGGTGGTAGGAAGCAACAATAATAATAATATTCACAAGTTGAGGGGACTTGGGGAAGTAAATAAATAACTACTGCATTTGATACAGTGTTTTTCACATTGAGAGGAAGTCTCATTGCGCTTCACAGGATATCCTGTAAAGTGAAGTAACTATGCCTACTGCAGCAACAAGCTAAGAACAACCTGTTTAGGAGTGAACGTGAATTGAGAGTGTAAAACAGCTGGGACAAGCAAATTGGTGTAGTGGCCCAGAGCCCTTTACTGCAGAACCTAGAAGGGTCTTAGAATTGCTGGAGAAACTGCATCCACCTTTCATTGATCCATCTTGGTTTAAAATTGAAATGATGCCCTTTAACTTTCTTTTAATAAGTTTTACGAAATTTATTTATTGATGAACTGAAGTAAATCATTTGTTAGACTTTTTACAAACTACACCTCAAGCTCTGTGCTTGAGCTTCCACTTTCTAATGTTTCTTCTGTAGCATCTGGACTGTAGCAGGTATTTGTTTTTAACTTGGGGTTGAGGGGTTTATATTCCATTGAAAGCTTTGTTAAAACGAGGAATTTGATATCTGCCCCAGCGTCACCCACATACCAAACCCACACCCCCACCCATACACTTACAGTAAATATTATACAGTACGAAGCTCCTTATGGTTTCAAAAGACAAAATGATTCTGTAATGTTACATGAATATTCACATACGCACACAATTACGCAGGATACATTTGCACAGCAACTGAGTGAAGGGACGAGATAAATTTATTTTGCATGGACTAATGATGTGTATTTCCCCCATTCAATTCACTTCAAAGTGCTCACTGCAGCAACAAGGTAACAACAACCTAGTTTGATGGCTTTGCACTTGGTATGTGCAGACAAAATAATAATGGCACAATAACATTAAAGCACTATTCTGAAAGATGTTCTTTCACGAGGCTTTCATTGGTCAAAACTGGGGAATAATTCCATGATGGATTGGAGGATCTTGGGAGTGTTTTGGCCTCAGATCTGTGTTGGTCAGTTGATTTCAACTGGGAGCAAGGAAATAAGAGCTACAATTGATTCTTGGTTTTCCCAAGGTATCAAAACTTCTACTTCTAATTGCTAACTAGCGGTTATTTGGACACCATTAATGTGGATATTTCAAAAATGTATGGAAAACATCAAGTGAATAATTTGATATTATTTATTTACATTCCGTGGATCTTCATTAGGAGGTCCGCATCTCCTTTCTCCTCACCACCACCACTCCCTCCCCGCCCGCCCCACCCCCCTTCTCAGCCTGGACTCCAGAACCTTTAATATGAAGAATATTGCAATATCATTGCACTTGACCTTATGGAGTCTATTTTTAAAATCTTGTTTGTTCTTTGGGTTTTGCAGTTGCTGTGGGGGTGGTAGATGCAGTGTTTGACGCTGCATTCCATTTCCTGTAATAGCTGACAACATGGAAACAAAAATGACAACATTCAATATCCGCTCGTCTTCTGTGAATTTGCCACCGTGTTTGGGTTGGGCATAGTAGAGGGCAACTTGGGAACCCACATTGTGGCATTTACCACAAAGACTCATTGTGGCATTTACCGTAAAGGCCTGATATCTCACCTAACAACAATTACAAATTACATTTGTATTCCGCCTTTCATGTTGGGAGGATATCCCAAGGTGTTGGACAGCCTTGAGCAGGGTGTTGGTATCGATGGGAATGGAGGGTGGCCCAAGGCATGGTCGAAGAGGAGGATATCTAGATAGGCCTTGAAGGAGGCACGGGAGAGCAAGATGAAGGGATTGGGATGGAATTCAAAAGTATGGGGGCATATAACACTAGTGATATCACCTTGTGTATTACAGTAAAAGCCCGTTTATCCGGCAGCCAATCAACCGTAACTTCCGTATAACCGGCATCGCAAAAAAAAAGGTCCGCATTTGATTAACCGGAATTTATCCGGAAAAATGCATTCAAATTTTTATTTATTTTAAAATATATATTTTTTGCGTTTTCGGATGAATATCCGGCAGGCGCTTTAATCTGCATTGGCTAGGTCCCAAAGGTGCCGGATAAACAGGCTTTTACTGTATGTAGCTCCCAAGATAATTTTTGCCTTGAAATTTGAGATTGCAGAATTGTAGAAAACTTAAATACATTTTTCATTTGGATTCCACTCCTTTTAAAGACTGCGGAATAACACACTTCCAAATTATGATTGAATTTAAGAATTTCTCTCCAAATTCCACACCATCTTAAATATTTGGAGAACATGATCGTGGTGAACTTTTAATCCATTCGTGCTTTATTCACCTGTTGTCTGTCAGCAGCAAACCTTCCCACACGCACCAAAACACTTAGTTGATGATTGCGTTCCATCCTTTGTTCCTTTCTCTTATGAGTTCCAGTTGGAGAGGGCATTCAGGAGTGGAGTAAGTGTATAGCTACTAAGAAGGGATAAGTAATGATTAGTGCTGAGCCTTCTGAGCTATTCTAGTGGAAGCACTCATCAGGAACCTGGTGGCTTGTTCATGCCTTGGTTCTAGATTGTAGTCAACAATGTAGTCTGATACCAGGAGGCATCCAGTGTAAACAAAGAGGTTGCTGGAGCCTGAGCATCGAGTTCCTTCCCTCTCTCCCTCTATTGGGGTGTAGCTGAGGGATCTATTTCCTTTGCGCTCTATAGTATATGTCCATTGTTCACAACTTCTCAAAGTTGGAAATAAGACTCAACCGCACCCTTGTAGGTTATTTTGTAATCTAGTGACTGAATGAATGCAAAACTACTGATATTTAACAATTGACATTTGACAGTATTTCTACAGTATGAAGTGTAGATAAGTATAACCAATCAAGGGATCATTGTCCCATAATCAGTTAACCCATAAACTGATGTCTGGATGGATCATTCTATAATTAATGTTGGCTGAGTCAACTGTTTAAACAATGAACAATTCAAGGGTTAGTTTATTTTATTAGAAACATGAGTGTACTGGTTCAATATAATTCTGTACTTTGTGGGTACAATCTGATTAAATTCACGCTTCTCTGAACTATACAAATGCATAACGGGGACATTTATACGTAACAGAATACTTTATTTTCATGCCTTCTCATTCAATACAATGGGAGAACAGTGTGTGTGTGTGTATGTGTGTGACATTGATATTCTAAAGCCAAGTCAGAGTTGCACTTTGTTTAAATGGAGTGAACAATACTATCAGAAATGTTTAGGTTGGAAGTGTGCTTTCTGAGGCCTGACCTTTTTCAGTTGCTTAAATCAGAGACTACTATGAAAGGTTGGAATATGTGAAATCCAAGAACCTCTTAAGAAAACATGTGGGAAATGTGTGTGTGTGAGGGGATAGAGGGGCTGAGTAGGGTTGAATGGTTGTATTTTGGGATGCATTAACATCAAGTGAACCTTTGCTGGTGAATATGATGTGATGAGGTTGATATTTTGAGCTAACAATGATAAAATCAGGTTAGAGCCGTATTTTGCCCCTTTTCAAAGATCCAACTGAGAATGAACTAACTGTCTAGCAAAAAAAAACTTACAAAGAAGTTAAAATCTAAAAGTAAAAAAATAAAAATTTGTTCTTTTCTGATTTTTAAAAACATAATTTTTTTGTTTGGTTGATGCTCTCAGTAGGATCTGGGAAGGAAGAAAACATTTATCTGGAGCAGTGTGCTGCCACCTATCGGTTTACATTGGTGTTAAAGGAGGCACAACACATTTGATCCCGTTATATTTTAGAGGATTTATTTTAATCCAAGGATTGTTATGCCAAAATGGGTCTGTGATTTAACTTTTCATCTGACGGATTGCATCTCCGACAATGCAGCGCTCTCCTAACAGTGCATTGGAGTGTTTTAAGTGAGACTTGTTTATTTTAAATAAATAAGTCTCACTTAAAACTGAGACAATGTGAGCAAAAAAAAAGAAATAATAATAATCCCTGCATTTGATATAGCACTTTCCACATTTTATTAGCGTCTCAAAGCGCTTCACAGAATATACTGTAAAGTGAATTGACTGTATATTCACTTTACTCTTCGATCGTGCCTTTTGTTCCACCCCGAACTCTTTTACCTCCCCTTCATGTTTCACCCCTTCCCAAACACTCCCCTCCCAGCTCGGGTCACACGCCTCTTGTTCAGCGCCTTGGGACGTCCTCCCGATGTGAAAGGCGCTCTATAAATGTAAATTGTTGTTGTTGTTGTTGTATATATTTGTGGGCAAATCGCGGCAGCCAATTGCGCACAACAGTGTCCCACAAACAGTCGTGGATTGAAATGACCAATTTTAATATTGTGGTTTTTTTGGAGGGATTATTATTAAGCTTGTGGAGTAAGGAAACTTGCCCAGGGTTTCGCCCTGACCTGCCTGGATTTGAACACAGGTCTCCCCAGCTAGCAAGACAAGTGCTCTAACCACTGAGCCACAGGAGCTCTAATGCCATTTATGGCATCTTCATTCTAGTTGAACTCAACGTTGTATCAAACTTGTCCCAAGGAGGGGAGGTGAGGAGAAATCCAATCTTGGCCAGTGTGATTGGCATTTTCTCACAGTCGATGTTTAACTTGTCATTGCTGTGCAAGTCTGAGCATTTTGTCATCAGGTGAGGTGTTCATTTCCAGTTCCCTTTCCCGTCAATTGAAACCACTTGAGATCCACTCTAGAGATTTATGTGATGTTCCAATGTATTGTAACCATTTACAAACCTTAAAAAAGTAAAACTTTGTTTTACACCTTAAATAAACAAATAACAGCTAAGAGAAAATCAGGATAGGCTTGCTCATGTTTAGCTATCTAAGACTGGAGGACACGCTCAACCCTTTATAGAGTAGGCTAGCCATCGGATCACCAGCACAAAATACATTGGTTAAGACCATCAGCAGCACAACTGTGCACTAGTAACCAGTGATTTCAGCGAATCTCACAGAGTATACTCACTGTGCAATCTGAAATGCTCCCTTTGAAATTCATTTGTTGCGCCCCCTTTGCATTGCCTGCCCTACACTATGATAACAATGAGTGAAGGAGGTAGAGGGACGGGAGAGAGAGAGAGGCAAAAACACAATATTCTCAAAACATATTTGCAACTTTAACCATAACTTGATAGACAATAAACATCAAACAACCATCAAGTGTTTTATTCTGGTGTTAAACAAATCACTACAGCACATGCAAATTAATCCAAAGTACGTAACTGTGACTAGTTATTTGGGAGTTGCTGCAGTGAGAATAAATGATTGTGAAAATGAGGCATGAAGGCTGAGTTTGGTGAGTTTAGCTGTGGTTACAGAGTGGAGTGCACCCAAAAAAGGGACTCAGGTGAATTCACTTGAACTGATTCAAAACTACAATATAATAATAATAATAATAATCCTTATATTTGGTGTAGTGACTTTCACATCTGGTGGACATCTCAAAGCGCGTCATAGGATATACCGTAAACCGTAGTGACTGTTTTGTGTGAGCATCAGTTAACAGGAATTTATTGTCATTATTCAATTTCTAAAATGGAGAATGTGCTAAAGAAGGCATTCACCAGGTTAAGCCTTCAGACCTTATTTTAAATAATAATCACAACTAACCTGGTTTTGCAACACTGAACATGTACATAAATAGGTATACATTTGGAAATTAATATTTATCATTTTGCACCGTCCATAGATTGAAATCGATGGGTCCTCTCGCTTGCGGGGCGAGTGCTCGAACCGATACGCTACAGGACACCACAATAAAACTAGTGTATTGAAATATTGAACTAAAACTGTCCCATGTATTGCTTTAACAACCAGCATTGTAAACTGAGAGCCTGATAGCCCCTTTTCATTTATCATCCCCAGAAATATAGCACAGCTGCCCAATAGAAATATATATGTGCACATTAGGGTCTGTCGATATCGAAATTTTACGATATCGATATATCGGTTTGCCCATATCGATACATACCGATATATCGATATTGCAGGGGTTTTTTGTCCTGCGCATGCGCGCGCATTCGGATATTGACAAGATGAGTTGAAAAAGTCTGCATTATACCGATATATATCGATATATCGCCGGACACAATATACCGATATTTGCGATATATCAATTTTTTTTACATATCGAATTTTTCGATATCGATATATTTTAAATTCCGATATAGGCATATCGATATGAAAATTATATCGGATATAACCGATATATCGATATATTGCCGGACCCTCGTGCACACTTCAATTTTGTTTCCTTCCTATATCTGTCTACTGTTACGATATGGCTTTATTGTACAGAGTTGTCAATGCACTCTACTTTGTGGTCTGAATTTTCCCACAGCCTAGCAGAGAACATCAACACAATGTTTCATTGATTGCTCTGGAGAATATGGCTAGTCTTTTGGGACTCGTTCTGCAGTTCTGAATCGGCTCATGAATATAATTTGAATGTAAAATTAAGAAAAGAAAACACCCAAGTGAATGCTAGGAGACCCATTAACAAGTGGAATTGTTTCCACAGGAGGAACATTGACTGGATTCCCTTTCCTAGAAGGGGCACGGGGTGAGTGGAATTGGGAATTGAGGTTCTTCTCAGTCATTTCTTGAAGTGCTACTTACTTTTAATGGGCTTCGAGGATTTATATTCACTAGGCCTGAGACAATTACAATTTCCATTGCTTGTCTTTGCCTTAATGCATTGCTGTGATCAGCATATTTGTAGGACACTTTCATGAATTGGAAGCAGCTCTTTATAATACAGTGTGTTGACAATTAGACCTGCATCTGCTATTTAGACCTGCATCGTGGCTTTTTATCCGAGCATTTAGTAATATGCTTCTGCAATTCTGTATCAGTGATTAAATATAATTTGAGTGTAAAATTAATAAAAGATAATGAGTCATAGGATTGTGAATCCAAGAATTAAGTTTAAATTTTAGGATGTGATTGCAGTGACGTATGAAATAAATACTTCACATTGAATATTATCAATATGAACCTGTTCAGGTTCCCTTGGAATTGTTTTGAAGAACAGGCAACTTTCTGCAGCCACTGCAAGCTGGCAGGGAGTCCCTGGTACCTACCATCGATCCAGTGATGGCTTAAACCTATACTTATCGTATACCAAAAGACCAACTCGTGACTATCCTCTTTGTGGGGGTGGGGTGTAAGCGGGATTTCCCTGAGAGCTGAACTGGATCCAATGAGCCAGACAGGAATATCAATGGTAAACTATGCAGTTTTAGTTGGTTAGACTCCAGCAGTTACCCCAATGCACACTCTGGGGTCGCCAAGGCTTGGCTCTTGCCATCCTGCACCTAATATTTTCTGGAATTTAGGTAAGCAGGATGTGTCTCTCCAGGGAGAGAGTGTGCATTGCATTCCAACAATCTATCTCAGGAATTTCAATGTGTAGGTGGGATCCATGGAATTCACAATTTGGTTAGGATACTGTTATGATGGATTTCTGCATGTGTCATTTAGTCCGTTTTGGAATGACCAAAAAACAAACAAAAAATTCTACTGCTTCATTTAGCTTCAAAACGAAGCAGAGAATTTTTTTCACTCAGCGGGTTGTTCGAATCTGGAATGCATTGCCTGAAAAGGTGGTGGAGGCCGATTCGATAAAGCTTTTAAAAGAGAATTAGATCTTTATTTAGGGAGAACAGGTCTGTTAGGTTATGGGGAGATTGCTGGGCAGTGGGATTGAGTTGCTCTTTTCAAAGAGTCGGCAAAGACTAGATGGGCCGAATGGCTTCCTTTTGTACTGTAAAATTCTATGATTTTATGATACTGTACCTTGGCAATATTAACCAAACAATTGGTTATTCATCTCATTTCTGTTTATGGGACATTGTTGCTACATTTGTTTATATAACCTCTATACTTTAAGACAGTTTATTTGAAGTGCTTGTTTCATTGTTAGGCTGACATTCAAGTACCAGGGGAATGCTGCAATTTCAGAGATGATGATGATGATAATAATAATAATAATCCTTGCATTTGATATAGTCCTTCAAATGAAAATTTAAGATGAGGTTCCTTCTGCCTGTTCAAGTGGATATTAAAGATCCACTGGACAACAATCATTCAGATGAATTAATCAATTACAGTACTAAATGGCTGGTTGTGGGACTTTGCTTTGCACACCTTGGCTGCATATATGCTTGTTTATAAATGCAGTCACTACCCCTGACAGCAGTCCTTTGAAGTGCTTTCAGTTGTTTCAGACTTCTAGGTGCTGATATGAAATGTAAGGATTATTTTTCAATGTGCCCACATGCTTACAGCTGCACTAAGAGTTTAGTTCTCCTAGTGAAAGACGCTATACAAATATAATTTTGTTGTTGTTGTTCATTATATATTCTACTATAAGTGATGGTGTTCACAAAATCCTGTTACCCTCTTGTTCTTTCTATAGTGCGCTGACCAAATTGAAACATGTGGAAGAATGATGATAATTGTATTTAGAAGTACTTCATTGTATTCAATACAAATGTTTAACTGCATTCAGACGTCCAGGGGATCGGTATGTCTGATCGCCATCATTTTTGTGGCAGATAATGATCCATAACTATGTTCGGTGCCAAGTAATCTATAACGTGGATATAGAGGAATTTACTGGTGTCAGACATTATTACACTCGATTCAGCTGAAACCAAAAATAAAAATTCATTGTTTAAAAGAAACACACGGGTTAACATGACATTGTGAACACTCTAGGTTTCTATAAAGGATAGCCAATCGGGATCAAATGTACGAAATATGCAACCAAAAGCTCAGAAGAAGTAAAACTGCAATCTTTTCTGTTACAGTGGTCCTCTGGACATCATAGGTGATTGCAAAATTCAGTTTTTGGATGAAATCTACAAGATTGAAGAACCTGGGACAGAACCGCTAACGTTGGCAGAGGGACAGTTTAAAAGTACACGTCTGTTTGTTTGCAAGGAATTTGAATGTTCATTTTTAATATTGTCAAGTTTGTTTTGTGACAGAAATGTTTTTTCACTCCCCTCCTTCTAGGAAAGAGTGGTCCTGAGTGCAAATACTGCAAGGCAGACCCCGACGCCGAGTGCAGATTCTGTGCTTGTCGTCTTTGTGGTGGAAAGCAGGACCCAGCTATGCAGCTCTTGTGTGATGAGTGCAATATGGCGTATCATATATACTGCTTGAACCCGCCATTGAGCAAGATACCAGAAGATGAGGACTGGTAAATGGGCATATTTAGAACCGGATAATTTGCACTATGCTATCTGAAATCTGTGTGACTCAACTCAAAGCTCTGATGGGGGATGTACATCAACGTACTGCTGCTATATGTTATTAGGAATGCTAGTGGAGTTCAGGACATTGAAGAAGCAGCTTGCTGCCATCATTGGGAAATGTTTGGATTGATGGCTGTAAAGATGAGATCAAATGGGTTAAATCTATATTGAATAAATGTTAGTTGAGTCGATGAGTAGATCGGGGTAGATTGAACGATGATGTTCTCCTGCCTGAAATTGTTGCTGTTTACTCAAACTTTTTTATGATGCGACTTATGGTCATTCTTATGTTCCACATACATTGCAAAATGGTATTAGGGTTAAAGGCTATGATATTAACATTTCCGGATTGTGGAGAATTATGGATGAGTTCCGCCTTAATTTTGAAGTTGGTTCCTTTTTAAGTCCCGCAGAAAAATAATGCCCAAATTATGACAGAATTCAAGAATTTTCTATCTTTGTACATGATAAAATGTTAAGACTAAGGTCGTGAGACATTCAGGCCTCTGACGGCTTGCATTGCTGGTACGTCTCTGCATGAGCATTATTACAAATTGATGATTGTTCTGAAATATTTTGTGGTTGGAACGATGACTAGGACTAGATTCCACATTTGATTTGATCAGCATGTTGATGCACAAAGCCTATTCTAGAATAAACCTTTGCTGGCACGAATGTGGAGCTGAGCAGTTAATTCCAGCCACCCTCATGATTCACTGGACTGCAGTTCCAGGAATGGATGAACCACTGTGCTGTAGATTAGTAAACAGAAGTACCACAATTATGTCTTTCCTCATTTTAGTCCACATTATATAGAGTTTCCCTTAATAATGTTGATCTCACCTATTTGAGGGATAATTAATAGGGTTTTTTTGTCTGCCAGTGCCTTTTCACTTCTATAAATAATATTTCTTACATTTGGTAAGTGACTTTCACGTAGGGAATACGTCTCAAAATGCTTCAGAGGATGTACTGTGAAGTGAGGTGACATTGCAGGCAAACTGGCAGACATGCTAACCTTCCTAACAAAGGCTGTGTGTCTGAAGACTTGCTTTCCAAAATTCTGCACAAATCTCAAATTCTAAGACTGTGAGCCTTGAGCTGAAGAGCTTAGATAATTTGGTCTCTGGTGAGATGCGAAGCAGAGACATTCTGCACCCTTGAGTGAATATTAAAGCATTCCTTCGACATACTGGCCCCGCTTTTTTGTCACATCTGCTAACAAACAGGTCTAGTTGACAGCTTGGCTAGAGTATTAATCACTTAACCATGCCTCCTAACCCTAATTTCTATGTGTGTGTGTATGCCTGGGTTTTTGCCCTGTGAGTTACTGTGGATACATAATGTTTGTTGAAATTCCACCATCTTTCCCAGCTGGCTCCATTGTTCATCTTGTCCAAGTAATGTGGTTTAAGTTATTTGAAGCGATGGTTTTAGTGTTTGGTTGCTCTGATGCTGTTCTGTTGTAGTTTTAGCCTGTGAGTTTTGAGGAGCATTTTGAGGAATTTTAGCCTGTGAGTTTGTAAATTCAGGTCATTGCATCTTTGCAGGTATTGCCCTTCATGCAAAAATGACACAAGTGAAGTTGTGCGAGCTGGGGAGAAACTGAAGGAGAGCAAAAAGAAGGCCAAGATGCCATCTGCCAGCACTGTCAGCCAGAGAGACTGGGGCAAGGTGGGTAATATACTAATAATAATATAATAATCATCCTTGCATCTGCGCAACATTGCCAGGCTCCGTAATTATCTTATCCCCCGTGCTGCCGAAACACTTGTGCATGCATACATCACCTCACGGCTGGACTACGGAAATTCTCTCCTAGTCGGCCTCCCCAGTTCCTCCATTCATAGGCTGCAGGCCATCCAAAACTCTGCAGCCCATGTACTATCCCGCACCCGCCTCCGCGACCACATAACCCCCACCCTCGCCCGTCTCCACTGGCTCCCCATCCTCCAGAGGATCGAGTTTAAGATCCTCGTCCTCACCTACAAGGCCTTACACGGCCTTGCCGCATCCTACTTAACCGATCTACTCTCCCCCTACACGCCCACCCGGACCCTCCGTTCAACAGGACTTGGCCTGCTCCAAGCCGCCCGCTCGAACCGCCCCACCATCGGAGGCCGGGCCTTCAGTTTCTCCGCTCCCACCTTATGGAATGCCATTCCTCAATCCCTCCGTTTCGTCTCTTCCCTTTCCTCTTTCAAGGCCAGTTTGAAGACTTTCCTCTTCGATCGTGCCTTTTGTTCCACCCCGAACTCTTTTACCTCCCCTTCGTGTTTCACCCCTTCCCAAACACTCCCCTCCTAGCTCGGGTCACACGCCTCCTGTGCAGCGCCTTGGGACGTCCTCCCGACGTGAAAGGCGCTCTATAAATGTAAATTGTTGTTGTTGTTGTTATTATGTCGTTGAGACCTCTCAAAGCATCTTCCCATTCAGCTCCTGTTAACTTTGTAAGCCGAAGCCCTAATGGATAGGGTGGTTTCAGCTGACCAAGCAGTGGGAAAGCTTGCCAGACAATGCTTTCAATGTCAAGCTGTGTAGTTTTAGCTAGTTAGACGCCAGCAGTACTGCAATGCACACTCTGGGGGCCCCAAGTCTTGGCTCTTGCTACCCTGTGCCAAATAATCTCCAGAATTAGGGAAGCGGGATGCATTCCTCCAGTGAGAGATAGTGTATTCCATTCCAATAAATGTCTCTAGAATTTCCATGTATAGGTGATGCAACAAAACTCTGTTTGGCTGCTCTTAAGCATGGTGATGCATATGTTAGGCTGCTGGCTAACTCCAAAAAATCAACAGCTTTAAATCTCTTATTTCCTCACTGTGATGTCAAACACAATATTTATGAAGTACTTTGGACACTCTTACATGAAAAACGTGAGGGTGTGAAAGGTGATATATCAAATGGGAGGATTATTGTTATTATTTTTATTTGCATGTATCCATCTCGGATTTCAAAACATCCACAGTATTCTTCATAAAATCTTCCTAACATAACCATTTGTCCCTAGGGCATGGCCTGTGTCGGGCGAACAAAGGAATGTACAATAGTTCCTTCCAATCATTATGGCCCTATCCCTGGGACTCCTGTTGGCACAATGTGGAAATTCAGAGTTCAGGTAAGTGATATCATTCTGTGACTTACTCTTGAGTACAGTATGTTGACTAATTTCATTTTAGAATCCATGAGTAAATGCACACACAAGTCTACAGTTAGTATATCAGCCTGATTGTTTGGAATGAAAAATGCTTTTTTCTAGGGCTTGAGTTCATACTGAATTGCAACACATGCACATAATCATTTTTAACACCATTGGATGAATTCTGTCATTTTGCTTTAACGTTTGAGAGCAATGCTTTCTGCCCAAGTTGTGGCAGCTTGCCAGAAAGCATCCTCTGAAATGTGTTGAAATCTGGTCACTGATGCCATTGATTTTTCTTGGAGGGCAGCTATTGAACACCAAGCACCCTGGCAACACAGCTTCCAAGGATGCTAAAGTAAAATGCTTAGCCATGATCGTTTTCTTGCATTTGTTAGTTTGCCCAGAATTTTAGACCAACTTTTCCTAACTCCGCCCTATGTGATTTCGTTAAATTTTGTTACGAACGACTGTTCCTGCCACCCACTGTCTACATTAAGCTTCAAACTTTAGAAAAACAATGCGTTCAAACAGTTTGTGCATTATTGAGTATCGTTGCACACTTTAGGTTTCTGGTCTGCTTAGTTATATACTCATGTATGTAGAGATTCTTTTCAAATGAGTATTGTTTGCATTTAAAAAGCATTAGATTAATGTCCACTGTTTCAAGATGAAATGCATCAATATTTAAAACTTAACTTGGTTTATATGTGTATGTCACCTTTTTTTAGCTTAATTTTTTTTTAAATGCCATGCTTCCCTTACTTTGCAGTTTGTAGTATTTTTGCTCCCCCAAGTAACTGGATGTTTAGGAACCACAAGCAATTGCTCTCCAACTTGATGGTCATTTCATGGTACGTAACCAGGCCACAAATTTTGTTCTGCACCAGTCTTCAGGTCCTGCCTGAATAATACCAATGAATGATGGCAATTTATGGAATCATAGAATAAATGTATAAACTGGCTATGTGGCCCATTAAGTTAATATTGGTGTTTTCCTTTAAGCGAGGTACCTAATTTAATGCTCATACCCTCAAACATGTTACACCAGTTTTGGGGCGGCCACCTTCAAAACATAATTTCCTACATCCTGTGGCTCCTCCTCTCCCTAAGAACATCATAATGCACCATTAGCCTGGCCTGTTTTCCAAATACATTTAAACCTTGGCTAGCCAGACTAATCGGGGTAGGGGGTGGGAGTGGAGTTATGAGATCTAGTTCAGCGAGTCGGAATTTTTGGCTGGGTAATTACAACGCTGGTACTGCCACTCTTCGTAAATGCAGGTACTAGCTTGTGAATGTTTGAATTCCGCGAGCAGAAGATAGCAAATAAGTTGTTATAATTAGACAAATAATGTACCTAGTAAGTTAATAAGAGATATTTACAATAGCAAAAGTTTTACCCATCAATCCATGAATATGAAAAGCGTGCACTATGTAGATGCTGTGAATGGAGCAGTTTGTCTGTCTGAAACCAGTATTCTCATAAGAAATAATACTTACATTTGATATAGCGCTTTTCACGTCTTCCAGACATCCCGAAGTGCTGAACAGAATATAATGTAATGCGAATTGACTATATTTTGTGGGCCAAAAGGCACACAGCAGTGTCTCACGAGCAGTCGTGGATTGAGTGCCCCAATTGTTTTCTTGAGGGATTATCAGGCTTGCCCAAGGTTTTGCCCTGCTGGGAATTGAACCAAGGCCTCTTGCTCGTGAGGCAAGTGCTTTAACCACTGAGCTGCAGGACTCCTCATGCACAATACTTCTCGCTCAGAAAACCTTAGTCATGGACAATCCCCGTTACCCAAGGGTACTGTACAGTTCATCACCATCACTCGTCATTGAGGAAAGAATGCAATGCATTAACTTTTTGTATCATTAATTTATATCCATTTAATAAAGATCTGTTTGCATTTATAAATGCTTTCTCATACTTCCCAATGCTGGTTGCTGACCTGCTGATGATTTTCGCCAAAGAATTTGCTTTAGCATTTGTATTCATGTACCAGGATTGATTCAGGAATCAAGTATGATATAAGGGTTCACTCTTCAGCCACATTGTTTTCTAAGTGGTTCTTGTTCCAATTTAAGTTTTACTCTTAATCTGTGAGACTTTTTTTCAGATCATGTGATGATCAGATCAAATAGTCTGGGAGGTCTGTGGTTTTATTTCCAACTTTTGTCCCGTTATTGGCAAAAAGCAATATCATTCAATGTGTCGTTGACCATTATTGGGTGACTGTTGTCACTCGTGTTAACTCTTTCACATCTCAATGCTTTGTTGCTGCAAGGTGAGTGAAGCAGGTGTCCACAGGCCACACGTTGGAGGAATTCACGGACGAAGTAATGACGGAGCATACTCCCTCGTTCTAGCCGGCGGCTTTGAGGATGAAGTGGTATGTGTTGTTTAATATAAAATGCAACTGATTTGAAATGAAACTGTTAAGAGGAATATTAGGTCTAAGAATGTAACACTTCCACCCTTTAGCACTCATGAAACAATTCCAGCCACACCACTGCATGAGTTGGATATAGAGCAAAGCCAACTCTTCCACCTGCCCGCCCCCTCCCCCCCCGCCGCGCCCCCAAACAATGTTCTTTAAACCTAACTGCAGCTGAACATACTCAAATATATACATTGGATAGAAGGGAATAGAGTGGATAGAGTAAAGTGAGTGTCCTGTGGAGAATAAACACAGGCACGGACTGATTGAAATAGAAAGGTCTGTTTCCAAGCTGTACCTTCTCTGTATTGCACTAGTGTGTACTTGTGCTGAATTATAGGCAGATTACTACAACAACAACAACAACAAAACTTACATTTATATAGCGCCTTTCACGTCGAAAGGACATCCCAAGGCGCTGACATTTATATAGCACCTTTCACGTCAGGAGAATGTTCCAAGACACTGGACAGTCAGCGATTAGTTCTGAATTAGAAGCTGTGTTAATGTGCAAGTTTTAGAAGGATGTGGCTAGACCAGAAGCAGAGAGGTGTATGTCAGTGGAAGAAAAAAGTAGGAAAATAATGGGTGATATTAAATTTTAATAAAAAGTGCACCAGTATATTTTAGGTAGGAGTAGTGCTGCTTGTTCTATTATCTTAAACTGGATCAGTCGGACCGTGTTAGCCACTTAGCTAATCTGTATAAGCAAATATTAGTGAATCATATTGATAGGGACACCCTCGTAGGATGCTGTTCTGTAAGGAAGCAGCAACAATCTCGGTCAACAGAGGGATCTTGTGGTTCATGTCTGTTTGCTATGTTTCTCATAGGACAGAGGCAATGAGTTCACGTACACCGGAAGTGGAGGCCGAGACCTCTCTGGGAACAAGCGGATTGGAGAGCAGTCCTATGATCAGGCATTAACCAACATGAACAGGTAAACCTAGTGTAACCTTGACACAATTCTCAATGCTGTGCTTCCCTCTTCTTTACGGCTCAGCATTAAGTTAACTACTTTTGTCCACATTTGTGCTCTAACGAATGTTAAAGCTTTTTAAAATATATTTTTAAAAGCAGGACTAATTTTTGACAGGTTAAGCTTGGCATGGTGAGTAAGAAAAACAATTATAATCGAACGCAGAATTGGAAAATAAATTATTATTCAATTAAGAGGAGTGAATACACAGATTTATGCCTGATACAGACTCAAATTTATATTGCTACATTTCTTCCGCACACATTTCAACATCTTGAGAATCCCTATGTTCAAAGATGGTATTAAGTATCAAAGCAAGGATTGAATAAAGCTGTGCGGTGATAATTTTGATGTGTAGCTTTGACACGAAGGGAAGAATCTTTAAGAAATGGGATAACGGGATAAGTCCATTATTCAGCTCAATAGATCTTACCTTTTACTTTGATCTGAACTTCATTGGAAAAGCCATTTTCCAGTATATCTCCTTTCTTTCCAGTAAACGCATTAATGCTTTTTGTGACAATGACTTTTCTTGGTAACGTATTCCACAGATTGATTAACCTTTGAATAAAACAATTACTTACCACCTTGACATCTACCCCTACTGTGGCTTGACTGGTGGGTACTTCAGCATATTCCTGGATGACTAAAGTTAATTGGTTTCAGATTTTGTTGGCCTTATTTCATTGTAGTAGCGGAGGCTGATTTTCGAACTTTCGATGCGTCGCTGTGACTTTTGAGACTTTGGGGAAAGTTTTAGTGCTCTTGAGATGCATTTTATATTAGACCCCATGTAAAGTGGGCTATATAAATGCAAGTAGTAGTTGTTTATGGATTTACTAAGTTCCTGGGATCCTATCCTTGGATTTGATTGGTGAATTTATTTCTTAATTCTGAGATCCTGCTTTATGATTCACAGAGCTCTGTGTGCTAAAGCACTGAGTCAATCCTCTATGAAAGATGCTGGAAAGCAAGGTGGGCTTAGAGTAGAGCAAGAAGTTTAATCATTGGAGTAATGGTTCAGGAAGTAAACTAGAGGAGGAAGGTAACTTGGAAGGGTGAAAAGGGAAAATTAGTACACAGTGTAGGGGAATACATGCCATCAATGGTTCTGAATCTCAAATATAGACAAGTACTTTACTAACCCCGAGTTTCAGTGTTATGGTGTGTTAAATGGACCGCTGTTCTTTCATTACATCAATGATATAGATCCAACAAAACTAGATGTCAGGTGACTGGGAGGGGTAGCGTATTTAATTTTCTTTTAAATAAAGTCCTGATTTTTTTTTAAAAAACTTTCTTGATAATTCACATTGCTCCAGGATTTGTGGAAAGTAGACTGAGATAAAAACCTATATTCTTTTCAGTCCACGTGTCTACCATCGACTAATACCATCTGCCATCATCACGTGGTTTATAATGACTTTGAATCGAGTGGTTGCAAGGGTAACAGCACAGTGGTCACATTCTCATCTCTGCGCTGTGATGTTTAGCTGTTAAGGGAGGTTAATTATAGGTTACAAGTGACAACGCTGAGATTTTGTTTATAATTTCCTGTGTGCCAGGGGATGTTGGTAAATGTTTTTTGGCTTCAGGACAGTCATTTGCTTGTGTTTGCTTCCAGGGCATTGGCTCTTAATTGTGATGCCCCCCTGAATGATGAGATTGGAGCAGAAGCTCGAGACTGGAGAGCTGGGAAGCCAGTCCGCGTTGTCAGGAGCTCCAAAGGACGCAAAGTCAGCAAATATGCCCCAGAGGAAGGCAATCGCTACGACGGAATATACAAGGTTCTCACTCGTTGAGGGTCCAAGCTTTCCAATGGACTTTAGTTGTCACTTGTTACTTTATCGTCTGATAAAAACTGTTTTTGCCCTAACATAGTCAATTCAAAGTAGAATTCTGGAGTTGCTCAGCATGGTTTAAAGTCACACTTTCATTGTCACTTTCTCCTTCCTTCTGTGAACCTCCCACCCCCTCACCCATCCCAGATAAACACACACTCCACAGCAAATCATTTCCAGAAACGATAATGTAATGATCCAAAAAGGTATCTGAGAGCAACTGACACCGAACCCCTCGTTGAAAGCTTTGCGTGGTGGGGACATAGATAAAAAGAGGAGAGAAAAGCAAGGGAAGAATGGGCAGAAATTAAATCACAATGTTTTGTGGATGAAATCAATCGTTGCTATTCATCAGACAAACATGGGCAGTATCTTAAGCACATTTCAAAGAATACTATTTGTTTTGAGAAGTTGTGCAGACCCTCACCTGTGCTAAGTTAAGAATGTACGGGTAGTTTCTGGAAGCTGACGATTAAAATGATCTTGTTCAATTTGGCAAATTTGTCTTAAATAGAGGTTTGAAAACTGAAATACGGCTGATAAAGGCTCTGAAAGGGTGCTTATAACATTTTTTTTGACATAACGTACAAGAAATTGCTGCAGTGCTTGAATTAAGAAAATGCGGATCCTATATATTTCACCCACAAAATACACACAGTCACACCACTTTATAATGCATCTTGTGAAGCGCTTTGAGCTGTCCATATCACAACGTGATAAGGTGCGATATCAAATGCAACAAGTAATTATTATTTGTACACGTGTGAAACTTGAATCAGAATTTTTGTGATGTCTTAGGTGGTAAAATACTGGCCGGAAATTGGGAAATCGGGCTTCCTTGTGTGGCGTTATCTGTTGAGACGCGATGATGTAGAGCCCTCTCCTTGGACTCCAGAGGGAAAAGAAAGGACAAAGAAGCTGGGTTTGAAGATACAGGTCAGGGCTAGGTTGCAATTGACATTTTTTTTGTCCTGCTTTGAATAAGTGATTTAACAAAGGTTGCATGTAATATTTCATTATCACTCCTTCCCATACTTCATGATAGTATCCTGAAGGTTACCTGGAAGCCATGGCAAACAAGGAGAAGAAGGGCAAGAAGCCAGATGCCAGAACCACCAAGGTGGACAATCGCTGTAGGACAACTCCCAAGAGACAGCAAGGGAACAACGGTATGTCGTGTGTTGCAATGATCAAGGTTAATGGGTGTCGATGAAGCTTTTAACTGTAACTGAACATTATTCCCCGGGGATTAATTCTGCAGGTTCCATAACACCACATGGTCAAAGGTTAAAGTTGTATTGCCATTCTAGTAAGACAGTTAACTAGGCACACTTTGGTTTTTTTATATGAAGGTGCTTTCATTATAAATTTCACTTTGTTTTTGTATAAATTGTTTGGGTTTTTTTTATACAGTGAATATTCTTGTTTGAAGCTTGTAATGTAATTGTGGCAGATTGCTCAGAGTTTCTTCAGTATTATCTGCCCAGGCAATGGCAATATTATGCATTTTAAAAATCAGTTTCATGAGCACTGTATATCTACACTGTGACATTACCAATAATAATACATCATTCTTCATATGTTCTTCGCACTGGGTCAGGGATCTGGTATAAGTAAAATCTACGGCGTGAGCAGTGTTGAGTCCCATAGCTCAGTGGTTAGAGTACTCACCTTACGAGCGTGAGACCTGTGTTCGAATCCAGGCAGGTCAGGGCGAAATCTTGGGCAAGTTTCCTTACTACACACGCCTAATAATAATCCCTCCAAAAACCCCACAATAATACAATTGGTCATTTCAATCCACGACTGTTTGTGGGACACTGCTGTGCGCAATTGGCTGCCACGTTTCTTCCACACATATACAGTCAATTCACTTTACAGTATATTCTGTGAAGCGCTTTGAGACATCTAGAAGATGTGAAAAAATGCTATATCAAATTCAAGGATTATTATTATTATTGTTACTAAGCTCCAGTGGCACATGTGGCGGAGTTAGACATACCTGTATGTGTCAGAGGAAAGGAGCCGCAGAGTACAGGATCAGGAAGAAGTTACAAGCAGTATCTTAACAGTTCTATGAAACCCTTAAACGTGAAAGAAAATAACTTGAAGCTCTTTAAAGAATTTAATTAATTAGAAATGAGGTGAGTGTTTGTGTGGAGGCCATCATAGACACTAATTTGTACCAGGAAACTAATCCAGTTGTTTCTGGGAAAGAATTGCGTAGCATCAAGATTTGGAAGTAGAAGTAATAATTCAGCAAGGCAGGCAGAGAAAAAGTTACACAAATCCTGGGTGCAGAGGATAATTTCTATAAATGTCAAAGAAGCTGTGACATGAACAATAGGGTTGGTTTCACAGTACATTCAGTTTTCTACGGTATTAAGAAGCAACCTGGCAGGATATCAGTAAATGTTGCCTGTGCAGTTACTCCATTTCTATTAGCTACGCAGGTTAATGTTGCTGAGGCAGAGAATTGTTTACAATAAAAAATCCTTCAGTTTCAGTGGTTAAGATACAAAAATGCAATCTGGTCACATCTTAGTTTTGCTGACCAAGAGAGCAGTATGATTTGGTTGAATGTTTGTTTAGCTGACTCTATGGTGTTGCAATCTTCCCCTGCATGAATGATTAACATAAACTTACCATATGTTTGGACCAGACTTGGGCAATACGTTGATCCCTGATTGTCATGTTACATCAAAGAGCTTTGACGTGAACCTTATAGTTGGGATGACACCTACTTTCTTTTAAACTAACCAAAGGTATTGTGTCTTTTGAGGAGACAGTAACACATCTCCAAGTGTCCAGAGTTTTGTTGTTTTATATTTAGCTACTGGTAGCTAAAATTAACTACTGTACAGTAGAAGCCCGTTTATCCGTGACTCGATGAACTGGCACTTCCGTATAACCGGCACGCCAAAATAAAGTCCCCATTCGATAAACCGGAATTTATCCAGAACAGTAGTGGTGGAGCATTTGTGAGTCATTGTCGCGCAGGTGCAGTATTTCAGCTTGCCACTACTAGAGTCTAGGGTTATCGGCTTCCACTATTAGAATCTAGGGTGATCGGTTTGCCGCTAGTAGAGTCTAGGGTTATCAGCTTGCCGCTAGTAAGGCTTTAAAGTCACGCTGCCATTTTTTTCACCCGCACAGCATCCTCCATTTAAAAAGAATCGCTGGACTATAAACCTCAACCAGTAACAGTGAGAAGCGCAAGAGAGTAGTTTTAACAATAAGTACCAATACAATATTCTGTTATTATCTGTTATTATTTAGTCTGATGTGTATGGTGTGTTAAAAGAACTTAAATTTTTTTGTGGTGGGTTTTCAACAGCAGGCCACCCGAATATCCGGCAGGCACTTTAACCAGCATTGGCCAGGTCCCGTGGGTGCCGGATAAATGGGCTTTTACTGTATTTTGTTTGGTTGGCTGTGCAAAAGCCCATCATCGTGCTTATCCAAATCAATTTGCGATTTCCTTGTATCGCTCTGGAAATTGCAGAGATATTTATTGGAATGGAATATTAACTCACTCTTGAGGGACACATCTGGTTTACCTAGTTCCCAAAAGTATTAGGCACAGGTTGGCATAGGCAAAAACCTGCAGTTCCCTGGAATGTGCGTTGTGGTACTGCTGGAGTCTTAACCTGTGAAAACTGCACAGCTTCTTTCTAAGTGGATCAAATAATAATAGTCCTTCCATTGGGCATAGTATTTAAGAGTCAAGATATGTCAAAATCTAGTCCTTACTGTTAAATGTATTATCTAGACAAATACAGTGGACAATTTCCACACAGCAAGATCCCACAAACAGCCATGAAATTATTAGGAGGAATGTTCACCAAGAGAAATAACTTTCTCTTTTCAAATAGTGCAGTGGAATTTTTAACATCCACCTCAGCAGGCAGACTCCCCCGAACTTTGCTGGTATCAAACAGCTGGAAACTTTTTGAGCACCTAGATTTTATGGATTGGTACAAGAAATATAACTTGGTATTAATTACATGTACATATTTTGAATATACCAGTACCGATTGTTTAAGTAATGGATCAGGGAGCAAAAATGGCATCTGCACTCTTTATAGGAGCTACACTGCATCAGCTGCCCTGGAGTGCTTTTGCCATTCGGAAGCCAAATTTATGTTTTTGCATGGCTGTCGGACTGAAACGATTAAGTGATCATGCTACAAATATTTGTCCAAAACATTGAGTTTTTTTTTTAATCCAAATTGATGTATTTCTAAATCATTGTTTATAAAAAAGTTAGTGTGTTATTCCCATTATTTGGTCTTTCTTGCTGCAGTAAGGCTCAGTATATCAGTTAGAATGAATATAAATGGAATGAAGTTTTGAGGTTTTAGACAATGAATGTAATAGTTTAGGTTGTTCTTTCTCCCTCCCCCACCACCCCTTTCTTGGTACAGCTGAGACTGCAACTGAGACAGTGGCTGTGACTCCACCTCCAGTGAAGAGCATGAAGCTTGCACAGGATGACCCTGAGGGAGAAAAATACCAGCTTACATCACAGCAACAGTGGTTGATCAGAGAGGACTGCTCAAATAAGAAGCTTTGGGACGAGGCTCTTGCCTCTATTATGGAAGGCCCGGTATGTCTATGCAGATTTTGTTCAAGTGGCCATTTGTCCTGGACATTTTTCTAGAATTATTGCACGTCTCGCTAGAGGTATATTAGATAGTTCTCCACGTCTAAATATTTATTCGTTTTTCTTGTCGCCTAAACAGAAATTCTTGCGGAGATTGGAGCAAATCTTTATGTGCATTTGCTGCCAGGAATTGGTTTTCCAACCAATCACAACAGAATGCCAGCACAATGTCTGCAGGGTGAGTGTTGAGCAGTCAGTCACTTGCTATAACTCTGCCAATATTTGCAAAATAAACTGAATGACAATGAGGTTCAATGTACAGAAAGAAAATGGAAAATGTCATCCGTCACTGCCAAGTGTTTCTTGCCCATTTTTGTGTTGGAGAACTTGAGCGTTTTAACTGTAAACATCGCTAAAGGGATGGAATTGTATTATGCTGAATTAAAACAACTGAAGGATGTTGGTTCTTCATCCACAATCCACTGTGAAACTAGGAGAGACTTGTCTGTAGGGCAAGCAAAGGTTGGATTGTGAGTCAATCCTTTCAGTCTCACAGACTTTCCAGCGGATAGCTCGAGAATACAACAACTCATATTTATATGGGACCCTTCATGCAGGTTATTGGCTTAGAGCGCCGTGCAACAAAGGTATTGGCCACAAGAGCAAGGGAGATGGTTGACCTGTGTTCTCTCGTGGCTAAAAGCCCAGAGGAAAAAATTGGGAGGGGGAGAAAATCAACAGCATAGCATGAATCAATTGGAGTTGGGTTGCCCAGTATTTGTTGTGCGAGTAAAAACTGGTTAGTTATTCAGTATAAGTGCAAAATTTGGTAACTCCACAATCGGAAACCATGTTCTCGTACCAGTATTTGGGAAAATTCATCAGATGGTTGTCTTGAGTTTTCATATTTGTTTTGGGGCAACGTCTGTCTTGGTAGTGAATACATTCCAACCCTCACCTGAACCTATGTATGGGGGTTTGTTTTGTAGAGTGTCTGTCACTGTTGTCTATATTTTATGACTAAACAAAGTCATAAAAGCAAAAAGCTACTATTGGTCCCTTGTGCTATATTGTTTTGACATTTGATCCACATGAAGATGAAAAGGGCACCCATGAGAATTGTTCCCCGGGGGGGTTAGTGGCTGAAGCTTGCCTCCCTCCCCACCCATTCTCTGTATTGGAGAACAGGAGGAACTTTTGGTCTTAAAGCAAGTAAGTTGCATAGTTTTTGCAAGCTATTTTTCTGAAACAAGCTGTTCTTTAGAATAGCCAAATTTCAGGCCTCGATGGGTACAGTGGATAGCGCATTCACCTTACAAGCATGAGACCTGTGTTAGAATCCAGGAAGGTTTCAGGGCGAAATCTTGGGCAAATTTACTTACTCCATACACCTAATAATAATCCCTCCCCAAAAAAAACACAATAATAAAAAATTGGTCATTTCAATCCACGATTATTTGTGGGACACTGCTGTACGCAATTGGCTGCCACGTTTCGCCCACAAATACGCAGTCAATTCACTTTACAGTATATTCTGTGAAGCGCTTTAAGACGTCGATAAGATGTGAAAAGCGCTATTATCAAATGCAAAGATTATTATTATTACATCTAGACAATAGAGATATTTTTTAAATTGGGGATTTCTATTTTGATTAGGAATTTGGAGATGCCAGAAATTATAACTGGGGAAATAAACTTGGAAATAATAGTCTGTAATTTATTATGTAAATGTTCAACTACAGAGTGAACTTATTGGCAGAGCTACTTTTGTGTGGAGAGAACACTGTAGTACTGTGTAGATACTCCCGAGTTTTCCTTATGTGCTAACATTTCTGCATCATTGGGTTGTGGATTTGTATAAGTGTCCTTCCCTACTGCAGAATATTGCTATGATGTGAGTAGTTGTGAAATCCTGGGTAAATTGGAATGGCTAAACCAAGGTTAATAAGGGGAGATTTTATGAACCTGACAGAACATTTTGTTTTCCTCAGAGCTGCCTGCAGCGATCATTCCGAGCCCAGGTGTACACTTGTCCGGCTTGCCGCCATGAACTTGGAAAAGACTACAACATGGTCCCCAACAAGGTTCTCCAATCTATTCTGGACCAGTTTTTTCCGGGATACAGCAAGGGGCGATGACAATCATCTGTGCAAACAGCTCTCCCATCTGCACACGTTTTTACAAGGGGGAAATAGAGAGAGAGCAAGAGAGAGAAGTAATTCAATGATGGACCAATAGGCCTGAAGGCAAACAACTCGAGACAACCATTGTAGAACCGCTAATGTTTCTTCCCCCAAATGGACCATCTCATTATTATTCAGTGCATATAGTGGTATGTTGCTCTTATTCCATTGACTGTCTGGTAACATCTAAGGTAGTTCTTGCCAATCTGTAGACTAAAATTGCTCAGTACCAAAATATAAATTGGTCTGATGCTTGACTTTTTAAATAAAACACTACCTCAAGACAGTGGAAAGGAATTTAAGGGGGAGTTTTCAGTCAAAACGAAGTCCAGCTACACACTGCCTCCTCAAATTGATATTATCTGTGCCTGGTCCATAAATGCTTGGTTTTGAAATGTAATAGCACTGAAATTATAAATGATTTTAAAGTAATTCTGTGGTGAGTATATCTCTCTTTACTTTGATTTTATAATGTTGCTATTTTGGAAACATTTTTAAAAATTAAAAAACAGGCTTTTTCTTGTGAGGTTAGGTGTGCTTTCTTGTTATATTTTGAACGGTTTGACTACTAATGGCTTCTAAGGTTAAAATTCTGTAACATTGTATCTCCATTAGTGTTCAGTGATTTCTGTATTATGTTTGCATTTCAAAATGCGAAAAAGAAAAAAAAGCACTTCTAGTTGAACAGATTACATTATGTAAAAAAAAACATTTGTTATTACTGAATATGCCACTTTTAGAATTTTAGTCGCACATTATATATATTATAACTAGATTATTTGTTTGTGGCAATTATGTCTGTATCGGTGTTTAAGCAATGCTAGCTTGGAGAGGGTTAGAAAAACTATTCATATTTGTGATTTTGAAATTTGATATATATTCCTTGACCAGTACTTACCAATAAACATGTTAACATTTGAAATGTATTTACTAGGTTTTGACTTTGAAGTAATTGGTAATGCCATATGCAATCATTGGGAGGGGGGCATGGGGGAAGAAACTGATATGAAAGACTCACCATTAAGCATTTAACACAATCAAATTACGATAGCAAGGATCTGCACTGAACTGGTGCAATTTATGTAAAAGAACACCTCAAAGTGCGTAACAAAGAGGAGTGAATGTGGAAGAAATTTACAGCCAAACAAAGTTAAGGTCAAAGAGAGTGGCTTAAAAGTTGATTGATAGAGGAAGGAAGCACTAGAATTTCCAAAGAATCAAAAGACCAATCACAATGGTGTGGATTGGGACAAAGCATTGGATGAGAAATTGAGAAATGTCGGTTTAGGAAGGGCAAAGTGAGGGAGGCCAGCAAGAATATTGGAAAAAGTACCTTTGAGCTACTAAAAGTACAGATAAGGGTTTCATTTATGATGATGGTGAGATGGAGCACAATTGGTTGAGGGGGTGGTGGGTTAAACTTGGTATTAAAGTGCAGAGGTTGCACATCATCCTGTTTCAGCTGAAATAAATAATTGGGGGCTTTAGTCGAATTGGAGCCAAATGCACTTGGGTGCTGGCGGGAACCAAACATAATCACGAGTCTTATCAGCATTTTGCTAAAGAAGGTTTATGGTTCTTCCGGGATTAGATATCAAGCAGCAAGAATGAAGGATGGTAGTGGCGAAGTTAAGCTTAACGTACATTTGGAAGTTCACTTCGAGTTTGCAGATCATGATTATAATGATCCTTACATTTGGTACAGCACCTTTCATGTCGGAAAGAATGCCTCAAAGCACTTCAAAGGATATACAGTAGTATAAAGTGTGCAGTGACTGTGTTTTGTGGGCAAATGATGCCAAGCAAGAACATGTAGGTAAGGAATATGACGCGAGCAAAGATAGAGGCTATACCCTCAGTGTATCAATGTACAGTAGAAGCCCGTTTATCCGTAACCCGATCAACTGTAACTGGCACCGCAAAAAAAAGGTCCGCATTCGATAAACCGGAATTTATCCAGAAAAATGCATTTTTGTGGTATTTTGTGTTGTGTCAGTATTTTGGAATGCTGTTACTAGGTGCCTGATGGTGGCACTAGCTCAGATTGCTGCCGGTACAGATTTGAGAGAGGAGGGAGAGAGTGAGGGTGAGTTCATTAATTTAGCCACAAAGCAGCAAGACACACACAAGCAAAGCTTGCAGATCAATGAATAGCACAGCCTTAGCTTTTATTTTAATAAATGTAATAAATTAATAAAAAACACAAACCCCTGCCACACCTCTCAAGTCTGGTTTATTTTACAAATACCTTTAAGCTTGGGAAGCTGCAGTGTATATCAGAAACACACTCAGCACCTCCCCTTACCCCAGTCTGATGTTAAAAACAAATCTAACTTTAAAAGTGAAATGAAACATTTGCTTTCAATGCTGATCCTTGGATCATTTGGAAGGAGAGTTAACTGAACAGTGACAGCGGTGGCTGCTTTCTCATTAACACGTTTGCTTTCCTCTCTTCTGCCCCCAATGAGAACAGTAAAATGATTATAATTCTTATTTATATATTATATAAATGATTAGTCTATTATTAATATGCTCTGTTTTAAAAAATAAATTTTTGTTGTGTTGGATTTTCTGCTGAATATCCATCCGGCAGGCGCTTTAACTGGCACTGGCCAGGTCCCGAGGGTGTCGGATAAACGGGCTTCTACTGTAGTGATACAATACAAAATTACATTTGTAAAGTGCCTTTCATGTTGGAAGGACGTTCCAAGGTGCTGAACATCCAAGGGATTAGGACCCAAGTGAGTGGGGGTGGGTGGGGGGGAATAGCTGTGAGATAGGTAAGAGTGGAGCCATGAGGGAATAGTATCGTGGATGTGCACCGCTGAAACAATGCGATAAAGGAGAATACATGGGTTAACAGTGTCTGTGACAGCAGTCGTGCAAAGAGGAACCGGAATGCCAAGGAGGATCAGTGAACCAAGCACACAGGCAATGCAGGATGTCATGACTTTAAAACTAGAGTGAAGGACTCTAAACAAGGAATGGTGAGAGAGGTGAGTGTACCTGGGAGGCAAAAACAAATTGGCAGGAAAGTCTCCTCCAATATGCATGTCATTCATTTGAATTATCTACTGCATTTAATCAATCCATGTACTGTACCTAACAAGTTTACATACACTCACTGATGCACTCCATCGAAGACACTGGATTGACAATTAAAGTTGCTGATTCTAATCTCTGTAGAGTTACTATACTAACTTATTCCCACAATTAACTTTAAAATGTTTTTTTAACTGAAATGCATGTTGTGTTTCATATAACAACAACACCAACTTCGATTTATATAGCGCCCTCCATGCCGGATGGCGTCTCAGAGCGCTTCACAATAGCGGATCCTGGGACCGAGCCAGAGGCAGGGGCAGGAAGGTGACCAAAAGCTCGGTCGAAGAGAAAGATCTTCAACTGTGACCTGAAACTAGGAAGAGAGGGGGCGAGGCGAAGGGAGTTCCAGAGCCTCGGGGCGTAGTGGCTAAAGGCACGGCCGCCGAGGGTGGAGCGGAGGACTCGGGGGACATGGAGGAGGCCAGACCCAGAGGAGCGAAGGCAGCGAGTGCTGGGTTGGGGAGAGAGGAGATCAGAGAGATAGGGGGGTGCAGAGGAGTGGAGGGATTTGAAAACAAGGGTGAGGATCTTGAAGTCGATCCTCTCTGGGATAGGGAGCCAGTGAAGTCTGGCAAGGACTGGGGTAATGGGGGAGCAAAGCTTAGAGCGGGTGAGTATGCGGGCGGCAAAGTTTTGGATAAGATGGATTTTGTGGATTGTGGTGGAGGGGAGACCGGCGAGGAGGGCATTGCAATAACATGCCCAATGGAGACATGGCTCTAACGGCATCTATAGGGTGTAGAAAAATTAGGTTGAACATACAAGTTGGACTCGTCAGCCATGGGCTAACCATGTCCATACAACAATATCTTGCACTTTATATAGCGCCGTCCACATAGGGCAGTGTCTCAGAGCACTTAACACTGGCAGAGCCTAACACTGAGCCGGTGGAGGGGGTGCGGAAGGTGGCCATGAGCAGGTGGGACTTGAAAAAGGGGAGAGAGGGGGCAAGGCAGAGGGATTAAAGGAGAGTGTTCCAGAGTTTCAGGGTGTAGTGGCTGAAAGAGTGACCTCCAATGGTGGGATGAAGGGTGCGAGGGACAAGCAGGAGGCCGGTGCCAGTCGAGCTAGGTGATGGATTGGGGAGTGAGGTCGTCGGAGAGATAGGGAGGTGCCAAGGAGTGAATGGATTTGAAAGCGAGTGTGAGGATCTCAATCTGATCGGTGATGGGATGTCAGTGGAGCCTTATCAAAACTGGTGAGGTATGATTACGGAACTTGGTTCAGGTCAGTATGTGGGCGACAGAGTTCCAAACGAGCTGGATTTTTTGTATTAAGTAGGAGCTAGGGAGACAAGCAAGGAGTGCATTTGAGTAATCCAGGCAGGAGGTGACAAACAAACACACAAGGGTTTCGGACACTTTGGGGTAAAGTACAATGGAGGAGGGAATGTGACGGAGATGGAAGAAGGTGGTCCTGGTCAGGGAGGGGATACTCACGCGTGCCCTGAATTATGTAATTCATCTATGAAAAGGATTCCAGGAAAACTAGTCTAAGATGGACAAAATTAAAACTCCCAATATCTGAAAATGTTTCCTGGCTGGCCTGCTGAATGAATGCTACTTTGCTTCTGCTCTCTGTTTTTGGAGAGACAACATGAGTTTAAGTTTCCACCAGCAATGGCTAGTTTAATCCATCCACTTGGGCACAAAGCCATCGCTATTTGCTTGGGTCCCAGTAGAAAATAGGAACACTGCACAAAGACCAAATAATCATTGGTAAATTTGCTGGAATAAAGTTACTACATTATCCTCAACTATCAAATTGATGTAATGTCGCTTATGTTACTTTCTTGTTGTATAACCAACACATAAAACGAGATAACGAGGTATGTCAACCTTGTAATGCTGGCATTGATATCAAACTTTTCAATCCCATTTGGTGCTAGATGTGAAAATCTCAGCACCTTTATTCCACTTTACATGACATAGGTTCAGGAATGGCATAGTATGTAACTAGTTAACGTTGCAGTTTTAACGTAAAGGGAAAGGAATTGAGTACAGTACTGTATATCAAAAATGTTTATTTTTAGCCTCCCACTATAAGGCAAACCTTATTACAGCCTGCACTTGTTTCACTCAAAGTTAACCAAGTCGATAAGTTAGAAATTCCCACAAAAGCACCTCGAGCTAAAGAATGTTTTTTTCTTTTTTGCTACAGGTCCAAGTAATACCCTCAGTTTTGTGATAGAATTGATGGCCATGAGCATAGGATCTTTGCATTCTTTCACCAGTGACTGAATTATGAGAATCATTTTTGGACTGACAGATCATGGAATTTAATCTGCTCTATTGCCATGCGTTATTCCATCTTGTCTTAGCGTTGAAGTATCTTCAACGCTGTTTGTTGAAATGGTTCTGGGTCACCCAGACAATGCAAAGTCTTAGCCTATTTGTATCTGCATTGAGTTGATCCTGTACTTGTGTCCCCTGCAAGGTAGGTTCACAGGAATTGATCCATTAGATTAGTCATGGGTAAAGGAGGTTGCAAGCAGACTGTTTTCAATACACTGGTGCCTTGCGCCCACGAATAGAATCATGGAATGTGTAAGAGCCAGGATGAGAGCTGTTTTAGGGACTGCATGAACAAACCTGTAACACCCCACCACAAAGCTGGCCAATACTAGTAGACTAGAAGCAAGTGTTCCAGTGCTCTGCCTGATCATTGCCTTACCTTACTCAGTATTAAACCCCATTTCTTACTGTAACCTCGTGAGTATTAGTTTGGAGTACCCTACTTTTCCCACATTATTTTCAATTGCAATTTTTGTAGGTTAATAAATTGTGCTTGGTCAGCTGAAGTCTGCGGGGATGGAAACCCATCATCTAGAGTAACAAATTGTCTTGTTGGTTCAAATCACAGTTCATGCTGAGTTTGACCTTAGCCAGGTTGTGTGGAGAGGCTAAATCATTTTCTTTCCAGGATTGCAGAGGGGCAAAAAGGTCTTCTCCCTCTCCTGATGTATGCCCATCTAGCCACCTGGTTATGGTGGCCAGATGGGCATATATCAGGTTTGCTCTGACACCCACTACAGTTGAGTTACTTTCTGACAGTCGTTGCAAGTCTCGTGCATGAACAATGGGCACTTGATTGTGGATTGGAGGGTAACTAGTGCCTGTGAAATGCAACCCAGCAAGAGCAGATCAGAGACCAGGTGTAGAGAGGTGTTTGCCAATGGGGAGAACATTTTAAATTAATTGAACACTAAACTTTTTTTTGTATCAATGGGAAACCCAGAAATGATATGGCTGCAAATTAATATCTACCATGAATTATTTTATCCATTTTATGAATTACTAGCTGTACCCATTGCAGCTTCTCGAATGAGAAGGAAAAAGGCAAATACTGTACCTATAAACAACAACCAAATTACATGTGTAGAGTACCTTTCACTTCGGGAGGACGTCCCAAAGAACTGAGACTAAGATTAAGATGAAAGAAACCTATGAGTCCTTGGGTCCATTGTATGATCTGAAATATGGGCACAGAAACTTTTAGGTGCCTGAAATTGCATGATTGGTTTAACCAATTATTAAATATCCCAATTGACAACCAATTATTTTGGTTAATTAAAGAGTATCTGAGATTTCTTTTCTAGACATGGTGCATGATAACGCAAGAGTTTTCACAAGTTGTACATTTATACAACTTGCATAACAGACACCATAGTATTGTGTTTTCCCCATTGAATATATGAATGGCTCATCGATGTAGCACCTTTCACGTTGAGAGGATATCTCAAGAAATTTGAAACAGCTTTCCGCCAATACCTCCAACCAAATTCGGAATGTCTTTCTTCCGAATGCTTAATAAGCAGAATCTTCTGGGAAAAATTTGAGTTCTGTTATTTCACAGAAGTGCCTGGATTAGAGTAGCCGAATCAACCAATATCAACCAAGCACTTTGTTAAAACCAACCAGTGAAGAAAAGTAGTGTGAATCCATTTTAAGATTTTTTTAATTGGAATGATAAGACAGGGAAGTTAAAATATACATTGTTTTTAATAGTTTTATATAAACCAGGAGATGCTGGTTACAGTTATAGAAGCAATGACAAATTACACACAAGAACATCTTGCTTTGCCCCAAATATAAACACATTAAAAATACTACTTTCTAGGATTGCTTTATGTGGCTAGGCCAAAGATGCATATGATATAATTATCTACTGCCTGTTCCAACAGCGCGATGGACGCAATACATTACAGTTCAATCACATCTGCAACCGGAGCAGCTCTCAGCTGAGTCTAGAAAAAAGTGCACAGGATCAAGACCACTTCCATAACTCAATGCTGCTTAATTTGAGGCACTGAATACAGCTTGCGTGTGGCTCAGCCACAGTGTTTATTCTTTACAAAAAAAAAGAGTTAGCAGCTGTTTCATTACAAACTGAGACATTTGACTTGATTTTGCAAAAAAGAGAATCGTAGTCTGGACTTTTGTTGATAGTATTCTTCTGCTCAACCCAACAGCTGCAAAACTCAAAATTGAGAGGAGTCTTATGATGAGGCTCTTTTCTGCTCTGTGAAGGGGGACTCGTAAGCTTCCATAGGTGGGCAGGAGCACACCAAGTTTTGGTCTCCATAGAGGTCATCGATTCGAGCGATTGTCGGCCAAAATTTGGTTTCTGGTCTCACAAATTGCTGAAAGACAAACCCACAATGTTGCATCAACGTGCCTCAGCGTGGAATACAGTTGGGAGATGTTGCTAGCACCAATATTGACTTCACACAGGATGCGCTCGTCAATTCAGGTAGCATCTGTGAAGTGTGTTTCAAGTCAAGTGTGTTTTGAATTTGCGAGATTAGCAGTTCATCAAATATATGAAGTCATTATAATAATAATCTAATACTGAATTTTGAAATAAACCTTATTTGGTGTGGCTAGAGGATGCACTCTTATGGTCACATTTAATGTATGAAAATAGTGACTAGTGAGGTTTATATCCAAATTCCTACTTTTTCTCGTGGAAGCTGTAGCACTCTTGCAATGTTAGCAAACATTACTGGCCATTGGGCACTTGTGTGAATGGCACAGTTCAGTCGAGATCCATACTGGCTCATTTTTCTATTGTATCTCCACATGAGGTTGGAGGCTTGCAACCGGTTAAAGGGGTTAGTTACAATGGATTAGAAAAAGTAAGAAACTGCAAGATGAGAGGAATGCAGGGTTAACTGACAAGTAAGCATCTCTCATCAATATACAGGTAGACCCTGCTGACCGAACGCCCGGTTAACGAAAGTTCACTATAACGAGGGTTTCTATTTGTACCACTTATCCGCTTAACAAAGGCTGCATTCGCTATAACGAATGTTTACACACACTTTAAATCTCGTGGGCTTCTCGTGCGCAGCTTCTCATGGGTAGCGTCTCTCCCGGTTGCCCCAGCAACACACGCTCAGTTTTTAGCGTGCCTCAGTTAAGCAGTGCAGAGCAGCCCCTCCCATATGGGAGGAGCTTAAGCGGCAGGATGCTTTGTGGCTTCAATAATAGTAAGTCGAGGACTGTCTGTATTTTATTGTTTATTCTTGTATTTAAAGTTGTGTAGTTTTCAATAGCAGTTATATCTACTTTAGGCCTTCGCTAGTACAGGTTGCGCATCTAGAATTCGGGCCTGTAGCTGAGCCCAGGTTTGGGTATTTTCGGACTTCGGAACGCCAGAAGCACGTCACGTGTCTGGAAATGCCTGCGCCCAGGTTGCGATATTTTGGTGCAGTGACTGTGAAGATCTGGCCTGGAACAGGTAGGATTGGCTATTTTATTCCTGCAATTTTTGTCACATTCCGGATTCCGGAACTCTGGATTTTGGCTGCTCAACCTGTACACAGAAAATGTTACCACTAGGAACCACTATGAACTAAACAGATTTTAGCAGGAAGACTCGGGTCGGGGCGGCGTTTATGGCTGTGGCCAAATACAGTTAAACTCTCACTTAACAAAATTTTTGCTTACCAAAGGATTTTAGAGTCCCTAACCCCTTCGTTAAGCGGCGTCTACCTGTACTGACAATTTAACCGAACTGGCCACAAAGTCAGGACAGAAATTAAAGTCATTTAAAAGATGGCACTTCAAACAATAACAACAAAATTACATTAGTATGGCACATTTCATGTCGGGAGGATGTCCCAAGGCACTGGAAATAAATACCAAACATATACAAAATACAATTATTGCAAAGGAAGAAAATCAAGATATGTGTCATGTCGTATTTTTAGTCCCATTGTTGTCCTCAATAGGTTCTGTTAGATGTGTTAATAATTGACCCCAGTGTTAAAAATTGATCTTCCCTGTGGTGTTAGCCCCGGACTTACCAGTGGGAACGCTGCTTGTTCGCGAGAATATGGACGGTCCCAATTAGATGCAGTAATGCAAGCCAAAGTGTGTGGAGACATCTATATATGTTTAAAAAGAGGGGAAAAAAAATCAGGCTCGTAATTTCAAAGCACATCAAAATGGGTTAGTTTTGGCAATGATCCCCTCCAGATGTGGAGACCACTGGACCATTTGTATCCACTTCACAAAATGGCCTTTTGTGTTTGTTCTCGCTCTTTGCCACAGTAAGAATAGCCAGGATTGCCTGTGCTGCCTGCTTCCTCCCACTCTGTGCATACATGCCTGAACACTGGACAAACTCCACAAGTAACTAATCCAATCCACAAACCAGCCAAAATATTTGCTGCCAGATCATAACACTGTGATCTCATTACCTAACTGGATGATGGTTTTTAGACAATAGTCCTTTCATGTTTCATTAGTTATATTGATTCGAAGCTTTTAAAGTCCAATATTTAAAAATATTTAGTAACCTGATACGGTACATCAGTTTCATGATTGGGAAAGTCTTATGTGAGAAAGTTCTCTTCAGAGTGCCAGAGGCCCTGCTCATTCATCATCACTCACAAATTCAAGCTCCAGGCGAACGCTCTGTATCCATGTGTCTGCTCAACCACACCAATTGTGCTGAGTGTAGTTTTTTTAAAATCTGTGCAACTGTTTTCAACCAGTGTCAGGAATTTTCAGGGCAAGCATTTCCAAAGATCTGGTATCCACTGGGTGGAACTGAGAAACATTAGCACTGTTCTGGGAAAAGGAGGGTTGTGTGTGTGTGTGTGATGGGGGGTGGTGGGGGGAGAAAGAGGACTGGCAATGTGTGGAGTGGGGTAACTGGGTTGGCATTGTGTGTGGTATGGAAGGGTTGGCAGGCTAGGGGGAACGAGGAGGATTAATACTGTGGTATTACAGTTGACAGTGTGAATGTTTCCTTAGTACTGTACATATTGTACTTTGGGTGATGAACTGATGGTCTCACTAATTTTGTAAGTACAATGTGGCTTGTCAGCGGGTGCATGAGCCATTGCACTAAGAACCTTTAAACAGGATCCCTGTTGCCATGCCAAGCCGTCCTTGGGTGTTTTTCTGCTATGGCTAAAATCATCCAAAACTCAAAATCTTGCGTAACATCTAGTCAATTGCAGCATAAACAGTATGGCATTATATGAATAATAATAATCGTTGGATTTGATATAGTGCTCTTCAAATCTTATCAACATCTCAAAGCGCTTCACTGAATATACTGTAAAGTGAATTGACTGTGTATTTGTGGGTGAAACGCAGCAGCCAATTGCACACAGCTGTGTCCCATAAACAGTCGTGGATTGAAATGACCAATTTTTATTCTTGGTTTTTTTTTTTTGGACGGATTATTATTCGGGTGTGGAGTAAGGAAACTTACCCGAGGTTTCAACCTGACCTGTCTGGATTCGAAGACCGGTCTTACGCTTGTAAGGCGAATGCTCTAACAACTGAACCACAGTATGTGTGAGAAATACTGAAGGGATGTTTTTCCATGATTCCTGCTTTTCCATCCAACACATGGCATGCTGGCATAACAAGTACCTTGTTGAGTGCCGTAAGCGCCAGTAACATGGGGGTGGTGGGGCGGAGGGTGTTTTTGTAAGGAGGCCCCACAGGTTGCAGCAGGTTTCCCGGTTGCCTCATTCTTCTAATTCACTGACTGGAAATACTTTTCATTATAAAATTCCCAATGCAGCATGTAAAGGGTTGAGACACTGCTGAATTCACCTAGGAAAGTGAGACCTGAGCCAAGCTATGCTTGTTTTTTTTGCTATCGGCAGGAACTCAAGAGTGAAATGCAATGCTTGAAAACACAGCAGCAAACATCACAGGGACTCGACCTCAAACTGACACCGAGGGCAGCAGAGCGGAAGATTTTAAACAGACTGCGTTTCTAGTGGTCAGCACCGCCCATCATTAACTGGAAGTAACAGTGAATAAACGCACATATTTGTAGTTGGCAATACTGTTATTACTCTTCCCTCCCTCCACCACCCCTCCACACTCTCTTGGCATATGCTTTGCCTACATATGGAGTCATATAATATCAATTACTTGTTGCTCTTCACAGAAGAAAACTTAAAATTCGAGAATGTCAGGGCTTAGCCTCTTGAAGCTCTGTCAGTGCCAGGAGCAGCAGCTGGCCAGATAGGAAGCTGCCAGAGAAGATGAGGAGTGGGTCAGTGAATCGGATCTGTGGATCCCTGCAATCCATAATAAAAATCCAGAGTGAGCCGAATGATTTTCTGACTTTGAACTATGTTCAGGGCACTGATCACAAATGTACCAAATTAATGTTAAATCAATGTAAGATGTTCGTCAGGTTCTCGGTTGGGGTTTTATAGAATAGTTTGCACTCCTTTATCCAGGACTGTGGCAAGGATACAGAGCAGGATCCTGTAGATGATCAGGGAACTTCGAAAGGAGACCAATATAGCGTGTCTTGCTTATACAGGGAGTGTATAAGCCATATGCCTGGCTTTCAACATCTAACTCTACCATTGATGGTTGGGCTTTGCAATTCTATGAACATGTCCTGGACTCCCTCTCTTAAGACATCTGCTTTGACCTGCCTTCCACCCCCCCTCTATGCCCTCTATTGCTTCTTACCCAAGGCTTGCAAGAGCTAGCTGCTATTGCATACTCCAACAAGAGTACAATTCAATTTTCGGCTCTGGGGAATGATGACTGATAGGGACTTCCAGGGTTTTGATCCAGTAACAAACAACTACAAAAGAGCAGGCAGTATATAATAATGCTAATATAGTGCCTTATCACAACTTTGAGCTGTCTCAAAATGCTTCCCAGAATATACTGTAAAGTGAATTGAGTATATTTGAAATGAAATACGGCAGCCACAGCAGTGTCCGTGACTGTTTGTGGAGCCAAGTTTTTTTTTGTGAAGGGATTATCACCCTGGGGAAAGCAATCCGTCAATCGATTAATAATAAAGTTCCCAATTACTGCCAGGTAAACAGAGGGGAGTGGAGTAGGTAACTTGCCCAAAGTTTCACCCTCCCCAGGAATCAAACCCTGATCCTCTCCCTTGTGAGGCGAGTGCTCTAAACACTGCACTATTTTTTCAAGTCAGGCCAGTGAGTGACATGGAGAGGAACTAATCACAGTGATGGTCGCCCCCCGATGAAACTATCCAGGATGATCCTGTAAACCCTGTGAAGGGCTTGCATTCGCCTTGACGACATGATAAGATGCTATATTAAATGCGAGGATTATTATTAAATCACCAGCCATTGGTAGTAACTTCTAATGTCTGGCTATTAAATTATGTTTTTTTTAAAAAAAATTAAATAATTACACAGCTCACACCAAGTCGCTATGAAATGTACAGCCACAAGCCGAGCTGAGCAGCTCCCAATGGCAATTGCTCCAAAAAGATAACTAAAGGCCCACAGAGCCACCATGAGGTGAGTCCTGGTACTGGAAGTGTGTAATTCTACCGACTGAAACATTGCATTACGATCTCAACATTATTTTGCTGGGGATGGGGGTGGGGGAAACAGGAGAACTGTCTGTTTAATGATTTATAGACGGTTCACAGTGGTTAGCCTGCTGGGGCTCTCAAGCGTGAGGACTCGGGTTCAGTTCCTGGGCAGGGCGAAACCGCAAATTTCCTTACTCCCAACAATAATGTCTTGCAATTTCACATGAGATAGTGTCCCAGAGTGCTTGACAGTGGTGTAGTCTGATCCTGAGCCAGAAGGAAAGGACTGTAAGTAAGCACAATCAAACAGGAAGGCCTTTGGACAGGGTGGGGAGTAAGGGAGCACACCTCTGTTTACCTAGGACTATTTGTGGGACACGGTTGTGTTTTGTCCACAAACATACAGTCAATTCACTCTACAGTATATCCTGTGAAGCGTTTTGAGACATCTCAACTACGTGATAAGGCGCTATAACAAATACAAGGATTATTATATTGTTTTGGAAAAATATTGGAATGCTAAAAAAAAACATATACAGTCCTTAAAACGAGCTTCTTGTGATGTGACGTGATTGTGTTAGTGTCAATGCAGATGAGAACTTCACAGTTCTGAAGCGGATCCAGAACCATTTGGTGAAAGTGTCTGAATGACAATCTGCCAGAAAGCCAGTATTTTGATGACAGCGATAAGTCTGGTAGGTAAAGGTTGTGCCCGAGTGTGGACATAGGTGATGGGACAGATTCACAATTTGTCTGCCACACTGAGCTTCTGGCAGGAGGTACGGACAAACCCTAACCCTAACAGAAAAACCAGAACATTTCTAATTTTTGCACCTTCATTATAACAAGCGCTCAAGAAAAGGCCAAGATTAACATTTCTTTAATGCAACAATAAGATTTCCATTCCCATAAACATTCAAAATGACAAATTATGAGTCAATTGCCCTGGGAAGTTTGAGGAATTTGAGATATAGTTTATAAGTGAGGACGGCTATTATTTTTCTCTATTGTCCTGTCCCTTTACGAAATGCTTAACAGCAATGCCTAGAGTTTGGTTTAAATGGCTTCTCAAATTGTCTTTCGGACAAAACTCCTGTTTCACGCAGTTTCTTTACATTATTTGGAATGTATTTGGTGTATTTAGAATTTAGACGTTTTTGTTTTCCTTCTCTATCTGAGTTCCAGCTCTGGTTGACTGACAAATGAACACCAGCTCAATTTCACTCTTGCCACAACAGTCAAAACAGCTGCAACGAGGCTCGCTGAAGGCGACCTCACTATGCAGCGTCAGGCTGCTCAGTGTGACCCCAGCTTGCGGTGCTAAACACTGCAAGTAAGTTCGAGCTGTAGAGAATGCGACTTTATACATTATAAGCAAATGAAGAAATAAAGGAGGGATGGGATCCCTCATTCACATCTTGCATGGAAAGCATCAAGGGAGACTGCATATTAATAACTTGGCAAAATAAGCCATTTGATGATACAATCTTATTATCAGGAGTTCAAAGTAATTCAAAACTCTACTGACTTATCCTCACCCACATCAAACTGTCGCCATTCCAGTCCTTAACAGGCTCCAACGGCTCCCTATCGATTTCAAAATCCTCAAACTCTTGGATAAATCACTTCACACCCTGGTAACCCTCCAACCTGCTTATGCTCCACTCCAACATCCGTCGCCATCTTAAAGTTGTCGCCAGGGCCAGGGGACCCTGAGGGTACCCTGAGCCAGGGGACCGCCTTTCAGCATCTACAACCCTTACCTATAGAATTCTCTGCCTCAATCCCTCCGCCTTTACCCCCTTCTATGTCAAACTAGATTGTTGTTATTATTTATAGTGCAAAATATACAAAATGATTCGGAAAAGCATGAATTGCCAGCAAGCTAAATCATACTGAATTGAAATCTTAAAATCCTTTCATGTAATTCAATCACAGATTTATTTTGTAAGGTTCCTGTAACTCTCCCATCCCATTTGCTCCCTTTCCCTGACTTGCGAGGTTTCCAATCAGCTTCAGGCAGTCTGTGCTTTCCACAGTGCCCTGAGCGCACAGGCCAGGCACCAGTCAGTCCCTCCACCCTGATATCTGACTGACTGACGGCTGGTCTCTTCCCAGGTTACATCAACTCCTCCCACACAAAACTTTGCCAGATTATTCTTGGCAGTCCTCGGTTCCCTCTGTTAGCCTGGCTGCCGCTGCAGTCACTAGGATGGGAGCTGGCAGCCTCGGGAACTTGCCTCCTGAGCACATGACCTGGCAGCGGGCAGCTCGCTGGCAGACACAACTATGGCTCTCAGTTTCTCCTCTCGTGGCCCCCTAGCTGTCTGGCCCCAGGCTGCCCGGTTCAGAGTGTCTTGGGAAGTCAATTTGAAATTGAACGTTTTAAACTAGTTTCAGTGGCATGTTCTTTCCTCAGTCTTCCCCTCTCTGTGCCGTGGCTGTATTGTGGACTGGGCAGCAATGCCTAAAACCATATTACTTGTTCGTCAGCCTCACACTCTGGCATTGGAGAATAGCGGAGTTGGAATGTTGACACAAGGCATCCTGCTGTACGTTAGGCAGTCAGTTACTGGAGTCTACCGGTTAAACATAACATTAACATAACAATTTACCTTAAGCGGGTTCACCCGGATGTCCATTTTGCCCTCCTCGATGTCTGCTATTTCTTGCCGGATGCTTATCATTGCGTCGCAGAATCTGTCCAGTTCCGCTTTGTCCTCGGACTCTGTTGGCTCGATCATTAAGGTACCGGAGACCGGCCAGGACATAGTGGGAGCGTGGAATCCTAGGGGCAGATTTTAAGGTACAGTAAACCTCACATAAGTAATATCAGTTGGGACCATATGTTCAATATGACTTGTGCAAAGTAGACATTAGGTCAAATTTCCATAGAATTTAAACTCTTGAATGTGATTCGGGCAGATGTAGATGAATTACACAGATCAGATATATGCAAGTTTTTACTGATACCACCCACTGAGAACAAAAACACTCACCAGGCATCTGTAAGGTGCACTGCAATAAGAAACTAACTTCTGGTTTTTGCAACAATAGCAATTTAACTAACGTCAACAACTTGTACTTATACAGTGCCCTTCACGCAGGGTATATGTCTCTGAGATTGTAAGATTATAGATTAGATAATAGGATAGAAAAACAGTCTAATAGATTTTTAGACAGGTGGAGGGAATGCAAGGGATTTGAAACAATCTTGGGTTGTAATTCACACATTTAGCTTTTATATCATTCTTCATCTATTTCTCTTTTTATCTTCCTACAAATATGCGCTAGAAAACAGCAGGTGAACCATTACAGCTGCAGTTGTTGTCTCTGGTGTTGAAAATGTGCTCACGAGGACATTGGGCAGCTACAGTGCCCAGTGCCCAATAACTAGCAATTAGCAATCGGCCAGTATGGCACAGAAATAAGGATCAACTGTGCGATCAATTCAACTGAGCTTTAAACAATAGAAATGAAGAAGAGCTGATAGGTCTTGTCCACCCAGGTGCAGTGGTATGACAAGCCGCATGAAACTCCTCACCGTAATCTTGCAGCCTCTTGGCAACATCCACGGCCTCAATGTTGGCAGTTTTCTTGAACGGTCGCACGTCCAAGATGAACTCGTGGGCGACGTAACCTGTCGGCAACGGTTAGAGGTTTAGGTGAGGCACTGTAATCACACACAGTTGTGCCCATTGTAACATGGGATTATAGAGTCCATTAAATTAAACCTTGCACTAAAACAGGTTTGCCCAAACACACAGCCACCAGTTCCTCTTCCTGATTTACAACTTGCAATGATGTAGTGTCCCTCACTGGATGTAGTGTCTCCGAGCACTTAAACGAGTGCTTATCTAGTTGCTGCTGACATCATATTCGGCTTCCGGTGTGGACTGCGTGGCTTTCTGAACAGTTGTCATCTCCAAACTCTTACACCAGGTTTTCCAGCGCCAATGTTCACAATTGCATCTGATCAGCCAGACTGTGGTGAAACCCAAATGGCTATGACTGCAGGCTGCCTGTGCTACACGTGGCCTCGCTCTTTGGAGAAGAGCTTTATAACTCTTCAATAGAGTCACCCCGCGGGAAAATATTGTAGATACCCAGAAGGACACAATTATTCACTGTTGTTGAATACAGACTGTCAAACACTTACTGACAAAAGGTCAATGCTTAACAGTCCGCTTTGAACTACAGGTGGCTATCTAACATTTGGTTTGAGTCCTCCCAAGTACATTAGAATTTATTTGGGGGATATCCATAGTACAGTGGGGATAAAAAGCATTTGTTTAGCAAAGTTGCCACCTCCTGATTCCACACCAGCCTAAAAAACCCTGCCATTCTCTAATAAATAATAATAATAATCCTTGTATTTCATATGGTATCTCATCATATCAAAATGTCTAAAAATGTTTCACAGAATTTTACTGTAATGACTGTGTAGGTAAACACAGTGACCAATTTGCACAACAACATCTCAAACAGCCTTGAAGTGAGTGACCAATTTTATTTGGGGAATTGTTGACTGGGACACCAGGGGAGAGAATTTCCTTCTCTTTTTTGAGTAATGCCATGGAATACTAGATTCATGTTTCACCCAGAAAATCTATTTACTTCATAATATATTCTGTGAAGCACTTTGAGATTCCCAAATTATGTGAGCAAGTGCTATATAAAATGCAAGGATTATTATTAGTAGTAGTAGTAACATTAAAAGAAATTTTTTTTTGCTTGCTTTGTATTTAACGTTTTAATGAATGGAATCTGAGATTTCCCTAAATTTATCCCCGCACGTAACAGTGCTGCCCTCAGCTCCTCTGTGCTTGCGAATCTCCAGCCTCAAGCTCAATAATAATTATAAGGGATAATAATCCCTTTTTAAAAAAAGCGGTCACTCAATCTCTGGCTGTTTGTGCACAATTGGCTGCTGCATTTTGTTCACAAAGTATACAGTTAGTTTACTTTACAGTACAGGTATCCCTTCCCAACCGCGGGGGATACGTTCCTGCAAACCTCCCTGGTTGGTAAAACCGCGGTTGAAAAATGCAGAGCCCTATGGGAAACATGGGGATTGGGGAACTAAACACAAAAAAAATTCAGTTATAATATACATGGAGATAGGGGGAGTAAGTTTGGGCGTATCTGCAGCAATCCGCGAGGCTGTCTGACTGACTGACTGACTGACTGGTCTACACACAGACAGAGGAGAGAGAGAGAGAAGGTGAGAGAGAGAAGGGGGGTGGGGGAGGTGGGGGGGAATAGAAGGTGAAATAGAGGGAAGGTGAGAGAGAGACCTTCCTAAAGTCCAAGATGCACTCAGAGAGAGAGAGAGAGAGAGAGAGAGAGAGACAGAGAGATCCCTCTTCAGCCTGAGATACAGAGAGAGAGACTTTTACAGCCTGTGATACACTTAGAGAGAGACATCTGCAGATCCTGGCAGCCAATGCTCCCAAACTTACTAGCTAGGCTGCGGAGAAGTGACAATAAATTCATGTTACTGTATTTTCCTTAATCCTAAGAGAGAAGCATTGTCGCTGGTTGATCGCAACATCGCAACTGGGTCCTAGTGCTATACACTAGTGCGAAGCGACATCAAGGCTGGTTGATTCAACTGGGTCCTAGCGCTAAACGCTAGTGTTAGTGTTAAAACCCGTGGATAAGCAAGGGTTATCAGCCGGGGTTGGCAAGGGTTGTCGCATTTAGCAAACCGTGGATGCATGAGTTTCGTGGTTGACGAGGCCGCGGTTGGGGAGGGTTACCTGTATATTCTGTGAAGCGCTTTGAGACATCTCAAAGACGTGACAAAGCGCTATATCAAATGCAATGATGATGATGACAATTAAACTGGAAAATGAACAGGTCATATCGACCACACGCGTCAATCACCAAATGTCAACTGAGCATCTGCATAACTGATACCTTCTTACCTTTAGCTCCTCTGAAAACAATCTTGTAGTCGGTTTCTAACCGCTTTGCCATGTAGTTTGCATTCAGGATGGCAATCTCAGTGGCGTGGCGAAGTCCGTTTGCACCCATCATCTGCGTTAAGAGAAATAGTTACTTTTGCAGCGCACAAATTAACTCTCACTAGCCCTGCCAAGTTTATTGAAGTGAAATGCCACACTATTCAAGTGAGGAATCATGCTCTTGTTGCTGTATGCCAGGTTCAAAATACTGTCAAGCACAACAGATCAGTTCCCCCCACCCCCCATCCCACTTTCACCACAGCAATTCCCATTTATAATCTTCCCTGCATGTTCACAGGGCTAACTCACTAAATGAGATAGATCTGATCTCTCCAGTCAAAATTGGGGAAAAAATAAGTTTGTGTCAAGCTGAGACTGTGGCACTCAAGATTCGCTGTTCCACGTGAACGGCGCTATAGGAATGCAAGTTAATGTTATTTTTACATTAATTTTGGGCGCAGGTAGCAGTTCAATCCTGTTTTACTGGTCACCGCACATAAAGTAATAACGATAATCCTTGCATTTTATATAGCATATTTCGCCCACAAAATGCAGTCAAGCCACTTTACAATACTGTATCTTGTGAAGCGCTTTGAGATGTCTCGGTGACACAATAAAGCATTCTATCAAATGCAAGGATTATTATTATTATCATTATATAGTGCCTTTCAGATCATCAAAGCGTCTCAAAGCGCTTCACAGGATACATTGTAAAGTGAATTTACTGTGTATTTTGTAGTGTCCGGCGATATATCGGTTATATCGGTATAATTTTTCATATCGAAATGCCGATATTGGAAATTCAAATATATCGATATATCTAAAAATTCGATATGTAAAAAAAAATTGGTATATTGCAAATATCGATATATTGTTTCCGGCGATATATCGGTTATATCGGTATAATGCGGACTTTTTCAACTTAGCTTGTCGATATGCGGATGGCACGCACCCCCGAATATGCGCGTACCTCCGAATGCGCGCACATGCGCAGGACAAAAAAACACGTGATATCAATATATCTGTATATATCGATATGGGCAAACCTATATATCGATATCAGGAAATTTTTATATCGACGGACCCTAGTATTTTGTGATTCTGATTAAAAGCGAATGTTAAAAGGTCACCAGGAATGGAGCTCTTAGATCCTAATGAAGGTGTCGGCAGAACCCATTCTGCAGAGATCAGGCAAAAGCTCTTGTTCATTCCCTAACATGTTGCTTCTATGAGGCAGGACTTTAAAGACATGTTTTTAAGTGGGTTGTCTGCCATTATAATAATCTCAACATCACAAAATGCATTCCAGCCCTCCCTGCCTCACTCCCTCCCCTAGAATCATAGAATCATACAATTATACGGCACAAAAGGAGGCCATTCGGCCCATCTAGTCTGCCCCGGCTCTTAAAACAGAGCAACTCAATCCCACTGCCCAGCTTTCTCCCCATAACCTAACAGACCCGCTCTTCTTAAATAAAGATCTAATTCCCTTTTAAAACTTACTCCTCCTCAACCATTTAAAATCTTGCCCCTTTCCACCTTTATGCCCTAGAACTAAGTCAGCCCAATTCATTTGGCTGAAGTCAACTAGTTTAGCCACTAGATGGAGCAGTAAGAAATTAATCTCACACATGAGGTAACAAATTAGCTGGAACAGGCTGACTGAATATGTCTAGAGATTGGGGGGCGGGGAGGGGCGGGAGAGACAGAATAATTGAAATTCTGCAATAAAACCAGAAATAGTGATAATTTACAAATCAATCAGAATTTGAAGTAGAAAAGACAGGGTAGAGTTTCAGTCACTGCCCAGGCATGAACGTCTCACCTGAAATATTAATCTGTTGCTTGCTTTCAGGCATTGACTAACCATTTCTGTTCCTTTCTCTGGGACCATATATTTAATATAACTTTTACAAAGTATGAGTTATGTCAAAATTGCATACAATATAAACTCTTGAGCAGGATGTATGATTTTGGCGATTATATGATTTATATAGATCAGATTTATGCATGTTTTACTGTCGACCATACAATATCACAACATCTCAAAAACACTTCCCTCAGAATGTCAATTGCAGCATCTGCCTAGCCGTGGGCAAATAAGGTTTCGTAAACAAGACATAGGCTAGCATTGTTTGACGAGACTTTTTCAAGCCCAATGAGAGCTCACATCCAGCAGCACAAATGAATTAACCTATTGCACTGTACCTTAATATAGGCCAAGGAGATTGGTAGAATGGCACTGGAACCCCATGGGGCAGCACTGATTGTACCCAAAGGACGAGCGTCGCTATTGGAGACCAGAGGGATCACGGGATGACTCGGCAAGTATGGCGCAAGATGTTTCTTCCTAAAACAATATAATTTTTTAAAACTTTAAAACAAAGGCATTGTACGAGTGTTGTAAGTCTCTCTGTTACGTTTGCTACTTCATTCTCTAAATCACATGGCTGTTCAGAACAGCACTCCTATCTCATGCACATATTAAAAAAAAATTTGTTGCAGAAACTTAAAAGCAACCTGAAGTCATGGCTCTAGAAAAGATTAGAGATCCTCTCTCAAAACCACAGGTTACAAACAAAACTGCAGGGTGTTCACAAAGTCCTATTACCCCTATGTTTATTTTCATACAGAGCCCTGACCAACAACTGAAACTTGTGGAAGAATTATGTATTTGTATAATTGTATTTACAAGCACAGGTAGACCCTGCTTAATGTCGTAGTTTGGTTCTTGAAAAGTGTGACTTTAAGCGAAACGACGTTAAGCGAATACATTTTTCCCATAAAAATGAATGTAAAAACTGGAGTTAGGTTCTTTTGGACAATTTTTGTCAACGTTTTCTTTTCAAAAAACATAACACTCGCTCCCTGACTTCCTGTCCGGCTCACTCACTCACTCGCTCCCTAACTGCGTGCTCAGCTTACTCAGTCACCGCTGATCTCACTCAACTCGCCGCTGGTCTCACTCGCTGCCAGCCTGGCTGGTCTCACTTGCTGCCTGTCTCAATCACTGCTGGCTGGCTCGGTCTCTCACTGCCTGCCTGGCTCACTCCCAGGTCTCAGCACAGTCGTGCCCCCTTTTCATCCACACGAACGACATAATAGCGAACATTGCAACGTTAATTGAATATACATTCTCAATGTAAGTGTTTAATTGTATTCAGACAGGCAGAGGATAAATGTGAGCGCCATTATTTTCATGGCAGATAATGATCTGTGCCTTCCAGAACATGATGGAGTGACGAGGTGAAATGCATCTCTTATTTTAGTTCCTCTGTGATCTCATGTCACTGTTCTGCAACAGGATGTAAGAGGACATTGTGGACGCCCTGTACTTTTATCCATGATCAAACAAAGATCTTCCTGTGGCTGGACTGGCAGCGGATGAGATGATGGATCTGATTGTGAACATCTGGGCGGCTACAGCAAACCGGCTTACATCAGGCCATGTGCTGCCAGCCAACTCTGCTGCGGAGTTACGCCAAATTATACAGCATTCTAATAGTGTGGATTTCCACAAAAAACAGTGGCTGTTCAATACAATCACAGTAAATATCCAGTGAAGCACAAACAGAACCACCAGCAATGCTTGGGATCCACTGTTTCCCAACCCCCCTTAATACACAGAGACATGGATAGCTAGCTGGTTTGACTGCTGTTGTGCACAGCTGCCTGGCTCCGTTTACTTAGTAACAAAACCCCAAATTCTGTGTCATCAGGTCACCTGTGACTTCATTTCCTTTGTGTTGTGCATTCAGGAAGTGATGTTTCTGGTGTCCTAATGACCATGAAGTGGGAACTAGCCAGAGAGGCTGCACATCTGCTGAATGGGGCCCACAAATGCGTCGCGTGATAAACTAAAACTGAAATAACATCCTCTTGGGATCCTGTGAGATAATAATCCCCACCCGAGCATATGAAGAAGATGAGGTTATTTTGAACCTACACTCCAATGGGTCCCATTCCAGGTCCACCTCCTCCGTGAGGAATACAGAAAGTTTTGTGCAGGTTGAGGTGAGAAACGTCAGATCCGTAATCACCAGGACGGCAAAGGCCCACCTAAAGATGGCAGGAAAGGCAGAGAGAACACTCAAACATTGCATCATTAATACATAAGCAGGCAGGGGAAGCCACATGTCGGAGTCTAACTTGCAGTATTTTTCGATGGGATTCTTGGGAATTGGTTAGGATTCTTGCAAATCTGTTAAAATTAAAAGTGATACACAGGAAATTCGCTCAGGAAACATCTTGTCAGAACAAAGTTCCTGTCCGTCGGTCGGAATGATGCAATCTGAGTTATTGGAAGCTGCCCCACCCACCATTTGCTTTCCATATTAGACCTCACTAAATGATCAGCCTCAGGATACTTGAGCAACCCACAGTTTGAGAGGAAAAAATGACTGCAAATACTGTGAACCTGAAAATAGAAAATGTTCTTGTCCAACAATACCCCAAATAAAATTAGTCACTGTTCTTCATGACTGCTCCCAGCGCCTTGGGTCATCCCCCCAACGTGAACGTTGCTCTATAAATGTAATTTGTTGTTGTTGTTGTTGCTGTTTGTGGGACACTACTGTGCATAAATTAACTGCCGTGTTCTCCCACAAAATACACACAGTCACACCCCTTTGCAGTATATCTTGCAAAGTGCTTTCAGAGGTCTCGACAACGTGATAAGGTGTGCTATCAAGTACAAGTATTATTATTATAATTATAGAAAATGTATCAAATGCCACAACAGGCCATGCAGCACCCCAAAGAAAAGATTGGTTCAAGGTTTCACACGTGAACTTTGCCAAACCACTATTTCAGAAGTTGTAAGAAATTAATTGCTAAAACATAAATGGTTAGTAGTCTAATTGCATAGAATAATAATAAATAATATTTTTTGCGTTGTGATATAGCGCCTTATCACATTGTCAAGATGTCTCAAAGAGCTTCACACGATTTTACATTGAAGTGTAGCAACCGTGTGTTTGTAGATAAATATGACAACCTATTTACACACAGCAATGCCCCATAAATAGGCATGAAGCGTGTGATCAATGTTATCTGGCCCAACCTTTCGCTGCTGGTAAATGCTGAATTTGTCTCACAATTTCCACAGGTATGTTACTCCAATCACCAGATGTGTACTTGCATCCACTTTTTCGATACAAGTGAATAGCACCCTCACCTGTGCATTCATGTTTGCTCCATCGAGGTAGACTTGTCCCCCATGCTTGTGGATCAGTTCACACACGTCGCTGATGTTCTCTTCAAACACTCCATACGTGGAAGGATAAGTGATCATTATGGCAGCCAGGTTGTCTTTGTGCTTGTCAGTCTACAGTGATAAGAGAGTCGAACATCTAGTTAATGTTTGCAGGCATTTGCAGAGTGGAAGCACAAGTTATAAGATTCTATAACTCCACATACCTGTGGAACAAAGGCAACCTGTTTATTAATTGATATTACAAAGTGGGGATTGTGCCAAATGGATTTGTTCCTATTCACATTAGGATTAACTAACTGTGGTAACTTTTATGTTTGCAGCCATTTGCAGAGTGATAATACGAGTTACTTTTACATACAATACAATTTGACTCTCGTCAAGACCTGTACAATCAGTTAGAATGGATGGCTAAACTGCACTCCTAAAATAAGTAGGTATGGAAAATTAAGCAAAACCACAGAGGAGGTGGGTGGCAGACCAGTACTCAGGAACTAAGTGACCAAATTTCAGATGGACATGACCTAGGATTTTCTCCTCCTTTTCCGCCCCCACCCCCACCTCATCGGATCCTTCTCCATTTGGAAAAGAGTTTTCTCCACTCCAGCGAATTGCATGTTCTAGAAGGCTATAGAATTGGGACATGTAAATTGGAAATGGATGTTTACTTGGGAAGTCGGGCAATAGGAAGGAGGAGGAAATTGGATTTTAAAAATCTGGCATAAACTGGGCTGAAAGGCCTTCTTTTCCTAGAGCATTATGGTTCTTTTGTTCTATCCCATTTTCAATCTCTCCTTCTAACCACCTTATTTTGGGACATCCCAGTGCCTTGGCACTATATTGTTGTTTTAACATTACTTGTTAACAAGTTATAAGTGTATGGTTGTCATTTCTGTGCATGTCAAGCTTTCTGCTGACAGCTACAAATTATCTTGGATGTACAACAACAACTTCGATTTATATAGTGCTCTCCATGCTGGACGGTGTCTCAGAGCGCTTCACAGTAGTGGATCCTGGGACCGAGCCAGGGACAGGGGTAGAAAGGTGACCAAAGGCGCGGTCGAAAAGAAAGATCTTTAGCTGTGACCTAAAACTGGGAAGAGAGGGGGCGAGGCAAAGGGAGTGAGGAAGGGAGTTCCAGAGCCTCGGGGCGTAGTGGCTGAAGGCATGGCCGCCGAGGGTGGAGCGGAGGATTCGGGGGACATGGAGGAGGCCAGACCCGGTGGAGCGAAGGCAGTGGGCGAAGGCCAGAGCAGTGGAGGGAAGGCCAGAGCAATGGAGGGACTTGAAAATAAGGGTGAGGATCTTGAAATCAATCCTCTCAGGGACAGGGAGCCAGTGAAGTCTGGCAAGGACTGGGGTAATGGGGGAGCGAAGCTTGGTGCGGATTAGGATGTGGGCGGCAGAGTTTTGAATTAGCTGAATTTTGTGGATTGTGGTGGAGGGGAGACCGGGGAGGAGGACATTGCAATAGTCCAGCCGAGAGGTGACAAAGGCATGGAACGAGGACCATGGATGATTAACTTCACTCGTGCATTATTCAGGTCACAGTTGAGGTTTTAATTCTGCATTGCAGTAGAACAACAACAAAATTGCATTTGGGTATCATCTTTCACATCGGGAGGTCGTCTCAAGGTGCTGGACAGTCAATGTTTTGGAATGTTCACCGGTCCCATTCCCCAGACTCTGATTGTAGCTCACACAAACACCCAATTAAACATGCTGTCAGTGGGGCCTGCTGAGCGGAAGCCAGAAGCTGGTCCACAGAGAAGGTAGAGTTAAAGGATAAATCGCCCTGGTCACTCCTACACACTTCCTCAATTCAAAAGTAGCCAGTACAGTGCTGAGGGTGAACTCCGGTGTTGTCAGAGGACCCGATCTAAGATTATACACGGGGACCGAGGTCTGGCTCCAGGTCTCTGATTGTATTGCAGAAGCTCGGGTGTATCAAACCGCCTTACCCAACCAAAATTCCAGGTGTTCTAGCCTCTTTGCACCCATTGCCATAAAACAATAATAATCATTCTAGCACTTTATATCGTGCCCTAACCACATTGCTGAAATGTCAAAAATGCTTCACAGGAATTCATCGTGAATTGCACTGACTTTATGTTTTGTGGGTAAGCGTGGCAACCAATTTGAGTGGATGTTCCACAAATAGCCATGGAGTGAACTACCAATTATACCTGGGGCATTAATGGCAAGGACATAAGGAGAAACTCCCTTCTCATTTCAAATAGTACCATGGGATCTTCAATGTCCCCCTGTGCAGGCAGACGGGATCCTGGATTAGCATCTCATCCCATGGTCAGTAGCTCTAACAACACGAGAGTTCACCGTCAGCACTAGACTGGCTACTTTGGACATAAGGAGGTGTGTAAGAGTGACCAGGGAGATTTATCCTTTAATTCTACCTTTCCTGTGGACCAACTTCTGGCTTCCGCTCAGCAGTCCCCACTGACAGCATGTTTAATCGGGCGGATGTGCAAGATCCACCCTGGAAGCCAGGGGTGGTGTGAGCGAGTATCAGAGGGTCTGGGAAATGGGACCGGTGAACATTTTGACACAGTATCAAATTTTATTGACCCAACATGCACCATTACACAAGGGTCATCCTCCTTCAAATTGTTGCGTTAAATTGTAGAATTGAAGAAATATAAATGGATTCATAGAGTATCTCAAATTGTTTGTTCAGGCCCACAGGGCATTTCTAGAAGGAGTCATTATCTTTCACAGCACAATGATTAAAATAGATAGACTCATTGACGCATTGGTAATTTGTTCAACATGTCCGAACAGTGTGAGGCATTGACAAATTAGGCAAAGTGGATGCTGGTTCATATTGCCTAATCAGTTGAGTTATGATTCCCAGAGGTTATGCACAAGCTGTAAATTGCTCTAGAGAGGTCACACAGTTCTGCAAAGAGTTCTGGTACAGGGTTACCAAGGGCCGGTTTTGAACAGACACCAGAAAGTACTTCTTTAATTATAATGATAACCCTTGCATTTGATATAGCGCTTTTCACGTCTTCTAGACGTCTCAAAGCGCTTCACAGAATATATCGTAAAGTGAATTGACTCTATATTTGTGGACGAAATGCAGCAGCCAATTGTGCACAGCAGTATCCCACAAACAGTTGTGGATTGAAATGACCAATTTATTATAGTTTTTTAGAGGGATTATTATTAGGCATGTTTAGTAAGGAAACTTGCCCAACATTCGCCCTGACTTGCCTGGATTCAAACACAGGTCTCACACTTTTAAGGCGAATGCTCTAAATCATGGCAAATCTCTAAATCCCATTTCTCCACACCTCAATATGCTTACATCACAAGCATTTATCCATTTGCCTTTTGAAATGACTTGATTAATTCTGACTGTCATACTGTCTGAGTCTGTAGAAGTAATGGAAGCTAGGACATTTGACTCATCTAAGGAAATACTTCATTCTGTAATGGAAAGGAGTTAGGGTAGATTTTGTGGAAAGGATGAGATCAAAGAGCCACTGTTGCGCTACTATTTTTAGCAGCAGAATAATTTACATACCATCGCTTTCAAATGCGCAACATCTATGCTTCCATTCCTGTCCACTTCAACGGGCTGGATTTTCATTCCCGCCATCTGTGCACTGGCTGGGTTGGTGCCATGAGCAGACTTTGGAATAAGGCAGACCTATGAAAAACAGGCATGTGAAACCGCAACAAATCAGAAGGATCAGCATCAGATACTCATCACTGTCTCAAAGAACAATAACAACAGCAACTTGCATTTACATAAATCTCTTCACATAGGGCTGGGTCTTGAAGTGCTTAACAGAACTGGTGGTGGAAAGGACAAGGCCTGCGGAGATACAAGTCAATCTGTTGCTTGTGGAGCTGGGGAATGCAGCGAGCAGAACAAGGGTAGTCATATGATGGGCAGATGAATGTGGATTTTAGCAACCCCAGGGCAGAGATGCTTGTGGAGACAGGCTACCTTACAGATGGAAGGTAAACCTGAGCAAGCCCGTTCGTAAGATTTAAAACACAGGACAGTTGAGGTAAAAAAAATTACTGGCATCTACACCAGCTCGGTGAAGTGGAGCCAAGCATTATATTGTGATCCATAAAATTCCATCTGCACCTTAGAGAAGTGGAATAGTGGATTTGACAGCACGTACATGTAGTTGACTGACTCGCTCCCCACATGCCATCAGTTCCAGTGCTAAAACAAAAATGGCCGACTCACAGATCATCCAATCACTGTCAATATTAGTTCTTGTTTGCTGCACCCAGGCAAATCAGGATGTGATGCTGACAACAATCCAATGGCCGGGAATTAAACATTTTGTTTAGTGCAGGAGGCTAACATGGTCGATTTTCAAACCATTAGGTGACTGGTGATGTCAGGCCACAAAGCAATTACATCTCAACAACCCAATGACCTGGATATCAACTATTTTAGTGTGAAAGGCTGGAAAATGTGCAGGAGTGAGCAAGCCAGTTGATGACAAGCACAGGGATTGGATAAAACCGAGTATAACCAAATTCACGCTATAATAAAGTGCATTATAACAGTCCTCTGGAGTCCTGTAGCTCAGTGGCTACAGCACTCGCAAGCGAGAGACCTGGGTTCAATTCACGGCAGGACGAAATGTTAAATGTTCCTTACTCCATACGCCTCTGTTTACCTAGCAGTAAGTAGGAACCCGGTTGCTAGTCAATTGACAGATCACTTTTCCCGGGGTCATAATTCCTTCAAAATAAATAATAATAAATTGGTCACTCTAATCCACAACTGTTTGTGGGACATTGGCTGCCAAGGTTTGCGCACAAAATATACTGTCAATTCACTTTACAGTATATTCTGTGAAGCGCTTTGAGACGTCTTGAAGATGAGATAAGGCACTATATTAAATGCAAGGATTATTGTATTATCTAACAAGCTGCATTCTATATTGGGAAGAGCGTGACCGATCTCAAAGTAAGCCTGATAGATGAACTATGATGCAACTAAAATACAACTTTTAAACCCTAGTTAATTTCATGCAGAGCAATATTAAAAGCTGTCTTATTACTGTACATGGTTATATGTGTGTACATATGTATGTGTTTCCTTTTATTGCCATATCATGAGTACAGCAGAGTGACTATGGAAAACAGTTGATTCCAGATTAAGTTTCAGCAATGCCCTCTTGCATATGACCATTATTTAAATGTTCTGGCCAGAGCCCTGCATCTATTTAAAGATGCAGAAATGCTTCCAGAAGATCGGGTGCATGTGACATTCGCGCTTGTTTATCCAAAGTGATAAAGCAAATAGTGTCCTTCAACATTTTGTACCACCAGATGGCACAACATCTTTGAAATGGGCTGAGGATAAGCTATGGGGCAAGTTACATACGTAAAAGCTTCAACAGTCCGAACAAAAACATTAAATGCATTTTCCATTCAAGACCCTATTCGACTGCTAATCTTTTCCCAGACAAGAAGAAGTGTGCATAATGTAAAGATAATAGAAAAAATGATTAGAAACATTATCCCATCTGAAAGGTGCAGTATGAGTGATACAACCTTCTATTGAAAAAAATAACATATATGTTGCTTCCAAATGGTCAGTCTGGGAAAGTTTTAGTTTACTGGGGGTACTTTCATTTGAAGAATTAAAGCGACCTAACAAAACAAGGTTGTTGTTATTTGTGTTCTGTGCCACTCAGATTGCTGACAAAACATTCACTTCAAATGTGAAAGATGAACTTAGAAGAAAGGAGGTGTGTACTTTCCATAATGGATGATACTCCTCCAGTTAAATAAGGGATGACCTCTTTGGACTTTTCTGTTAACTCGTGTTTCATAAGGACAAGTGGCAGGGCTCCAATTTGCTCTCCACATTAGCCCTTTTGAGGTTTGCCTGAGCCAAATTATGTTCAATGTTCCTAGTGTGATGTAGAGGCACTGGGGAAGGTGCAGAGAAGGTCACCAGGCTTATTTTCCATTCCTTAATTGTGTCTCTAGAGCGAAACAGTTAAAGAATTAGAGCAGAGGAGACGTTGGGGAGACCTGGTTGAAATTTACAAGATCCTGTGTGGAATCGGCAGAATGTCAACAACTACTCCAGAACAAGAGGAACCTGCTCCCATATGATACTGTTTATGCAAACAGCATCTACTTGTTTAAAAGGTGGTACTTCACATTATTTCTCCAAAATGTAAAGTTAAATGAATTGTCTTATACTGTACATACTCACAGTACAGACACATCTAATCAGAGATCACTTTTGACTCCTGACAAAATTCTCATTTTACAGTACTTACAGTCCTGTGATGTTCTCCTTTTGCAGTTAAATAAGCCTTGATTGCAGCCAATCCAGCATATTCACCCTGTGCACCACTGTATGAATGAAAATAGAAAGGAAAGTTGTTACCAACTAGACCTGAGGTGAAAGACACTGTTAAAAATATTTTTTCTCTTATTCCGGACATTTCACTTAACTCATTCCAAATAAAGGCAACTCCCTTACCAAAAAGACATGATCTCAGGCTTCTGATTTTTAAACCAAGGAACAACAACAAATTATATTTTATACTGCCTTTTATGTCCCACGCTATCCTAAGGCGTGGGACAGTCGAGGATTAGCCGCGTCAGGATTAATTCTTCTAATTACAGTAGAAGCCCGTTTATCCGGCACCCGCGGCACCTGGCCAATGCCGGTTCAAGTGCCTGCTGGATATTCGAGCGGCCCGCAGCCGAAAACCCATTACAAAAAAATGTAAGTTCTTTTAACACACACCATACACACCAGACAAGGTAATGGCAGATAGTGGCAGAGTATTGTGTTGGTGCTTGTTGTTGGGGCTGCTCTCTTGCGCTTCTCACCTTTATTGGTTGGGGTTTACAGTCCAGCAATTTTTTTTTGAATGGGGGACGCCAGGCGGGTGAAAGAAGCGGCAGCGCGATTTTAAAGTCGAGCGACTTTACTAGTTGCAAGCCGAAGCCCTAGACTCTACTAGCAGCAAACCGAAATACTGCACCTGTGCGACAATGTGGGTTATCGGCTAGCGTTATCGGCTTGCCGCTAGTATGACATTGAAGTCATACGCACTCTGTTTTTTTCGCCCGCTTGGCATGCTCCATTTTGGGAAGGGTCGTTGGACTGTAAACCTCAAACGCAGCATCATGGCTTCAAGAGTAGCATCTACCAGCGGGGGTGGGGGGCGCAGGAGAGTAGTTTTGACGGTGAGTGCCAATACAATATTCTGTTATTATTTATGCATTTGCAAATGCTCCACTGCTATTGTTCCGGATAAGTTCTGGTTTACCGAATGGGAACTTTTTGGGGGGCATGCCGGTTATACGGATGTGCCGGTGCATCGAGTCACGGATAAATGGGCTTCTACTGTAGTTCTCTTTCAGTATTCCGAGACACTACCCAAGTGAAGGGCACTATATAAAGTTAGCTGCTGCTGTTGCATTTTTTCTGTCTTCTTGCGCAGAAGATCCTAGTCTATACTTTGCACCTTTCCCATGCTTGTCTGAGTTTTGTAGTTCAGCATTGTTTATTAACTGGAGGCACAATCACATCTTCCTATATGTGACAATCCAGTAGTGGACCAACATGCTAATGTACCAAGTATACTCTGAAAATAACCAATTAGAAAAGCTTCAGATTAGTGTGAAATTGAAGCACACAGAGCTAGAAGGTATCATAACACTTTCAACAATGAAATTATGATAGGGGACATTTTATTAGAGGTTGACATTATCAATAATAATAATAATCCTTTGGTATGATTAAGCCCCTAAAACATTGAAGAATTTTAAATCACTTAATTGCTGTATTGTAATGCACTAACTTTGTCAACCAATTTGTGCACAACAAAGTCTCACAGATTACTATATTTTATTCCAAGAATAGCCTATTTTATCCGAAGGATGTTTGGGCAGCACAGTCAAAGAGGAAGGTTTTCAGGATACACTTGAAAAAGGAGAGAGAAGGGACGGCAGAGGAATTGAGGGAGATACAGAAAACCTATTTCCTCTGGTGGGGGAATGCAAAACAAAGGGGACATAACTTAAAATTAGAACCAGGCTATTCAAGAGTGAAATCAGGAAGCATTTTTTCACTCAAATGGTGGTAGAAATCTGGAACTCTCCCCCAAAAGTTTGTGGATGCTAGATCCATTCACACCTTCAAAAATGTGGTTGATAGATTTTTGGTAGGTCAGGGTGTTATGGGATATGGGGAGAAAGAGGGAAATTGGAATTGAAAGTATTAGTAGAGATACAGATCAACCATGATCCAATTAAATGGCGGAACAGGCTTGACGTGCTGAGTGGCCTACTCCTGTTCCTATGAGTGTTCCAGAGTTTTGGGGTGTAGTGACTGAAAGCACAACCTCCGATGGTGGGGCGGAGGGTGCGAGGGATGAGCAGGAGGCCGGTGCTGTTTATACCTTTGAGTATGTTTTAACCAAACTTCAGCAGGTAAGCTTCTGGAACAGCGGGAACACAATTGCATAAATTTGATCTCTCCCTCTATTTTACCCAACATTGTGACATTCCATCCAGAAGATGGGTGGCCCCAGTAAAACTGATAACTACAGAGGGATCTCACCGATTTCACTGGCTCTTAAAGTGGTACTTCGGGGAGTCAGAGCATGTGTATCACATGCATTGGAGGCTCACAGTGTGATCAGGAAGGAGCAGACTAAGGTCCGTTCACTTGAGGAATGTGTTGGACAGGTTTGTGGTTCTGTATAAACTGTAGAATGTCATAAGGCTGAGGGGAAACGGTATGTTCATCGACTTTCATGGGTTGCAGACCTAGAGTTCCTGAGCCCCTCATGATAAAACTGGAAGCTGTGGGAGTGCTGTGCCTTTCCGTTAAGCAAAGATTTGCCCCATTTCGGATCAGATGAAAGAAATGTGAGCTTCAACATTAAAGCACCTTGCAATAGTAAAGTTCTATCAACCGATTCTTGTCATCCAACTTGTTGCAAAAGTATATTCACTGACAATATACTGCACAAATAGTGCACAATAAGGAGATCTTGAAGCAACTGGAGTTATCCAGCCCAAGCAGGAATTCACAATCGATTACGTTGGAAAAAGGCTTGTTGTATACCTAGCAGATAACTGACCAGCACTACGTTTAGTTTTTTATTTTTAAATGTAGAAGATGACTAGATGACAAATACTAGTTACAGCCTTCTGTAGTTGTGGACAATAAAACATTATTAATGCTCTATCTTGAGCAGTGAAATGATTGAACAGGATTAGGGGAACCCTGGTAGTAATGGTATATTATTAAACACCAAAGTTCAGTTTTAGCCAACATCCCTGTCCTTCAGATACCTTAATTTCTTCAATTCCATTGGCTGATTTCTCAAGGTTTCTCTAATCCCAACCTGCACCTATTAACTTTCAAGAACTACATGTTGGACTTTGCCTGGATTATGGAGGTTTTATGCGACCTTTAGTGAACACAAACATTTAGTTATTTGACCAAAGTTTTACACACGAGTTTGCTGCAATTGCAAATAGAGTTTACAATGTCACATGATTCGGCTGGATAGTTAGGCCCTTTGACCCATCTAATCTCATCCCTCCAGAACAACCTAGTGCCTCCCCTTGTTGTGCCGTCTTAATATATCCTAAAATATTGGTCTGAGTTTATTTTTTCAATCTCATTTACAATTTTATACATCTCCATGAGATCTCTTCTGAGACTGAAGTGCCCTATCTTGACCACATGTTGCTCATAGTTCATTCCTCTAACACTGAGGATCATCATTGTTGCTCTCCTCTACACTACCTCTGGTGCTTGGGCAGCCGCTTCACATCACGGTGACTGAACTAAACATAGTATTCCAGGTGCGGCCTGACCAGAGTACTGTACAGCCTGAGTATAATGTCTGGGGATCTAACTTCAACCGATTTAGCATTATAGCTCAGAGTCCTGTTTGCCTTGTTTATTGCTGCCTCACACTGTTTTGATATAGTGAGTGATGAGTCACCTAGCATCCCTAGATCTCTTTCAGCTTTCCCTTAGCAAGTTTTATCCCATCTACATTATATTTCCTATTCTTGGATCCTATACAGTACACAGTACCTTGCATTTATCAGGATTAAACTTAATTTGACAATAATCAGCCCATGTACATACCCTATCAAGCTCTAGCACATTTGATGCCTCCTCTGATTCCACAGTTGCCCTAACGTGGCGTCATCTTCAAATGTAACTATATTACACTGGGTCTACAAATCTAGGACATTAATAAATACTCAAATTAGTAGAAGTTCCAGTGCAGATTGTTGAGGCATCCTACTTAATAACTATCTTGCATAATTTGCAATTCTTAAATGGATCTAGACTTATCTTAATCCTATATAATTATTCGCTCTATTTTCCCTTCCTTTTACTACTGACATGAAAGGTGCTATACAAAATATAAATATAAAAATAATGTGATAATTATTACTTTTGGTATAGCGCTGTTCACGTCAGAAGAAAATGCCAAAGTGTTCCACAGGATATACTGTAAATTGCATTGAATGTGAGTTTTGTGGGCGAACTCTATTTATAGTAATAGGATTTGGTTGATCCCTTTTCCGTGAAAAGAGCTCTGGACATTCTTTTGGGACATAGGGGGTCCCCAAACCTTGGCTTTTGCCAATCTGTTCCTAATAGTCTTTGAAATTAGGTAAGCAGAATGGAATTTTTTTCATTCATTTGGAAGCTTCTGCAGGATGTTTAACTCCAAATACTTGCATAGTTTTGACCCGATATATGTTGGTCAGCCACATATCTGACACATGCATAAACCCATCACCATGGTTAAGAGTATCCAAACTAAACTTTAGTTTTCCACTAGTTTATGCTGGTACCTGGATTCCATATGAGACCCTACTGCCCTTCTCTGTACCTCTATTCCCTTCTCAGCGCCTTGGGACGTCCTCCCGACCTGAAAGGTGCTATATAAATATATACATTTTTGTTGTTGTTCCCTTTTCCCTGATGTGTGTTTCCTCTTCAATACATTCTTGCTTTTTGCGACAATCACCACCGTCTGCGTAAAGAAGTTCTTTCTAAACTCCTTATCAGATCTACTACTCACTGTCATACATTTATAGTAATGCTACCTATATTGTAATTTATGACCTGTAATAAAATATTAAGATACTTTGAGCGAAAGTCTGAACCATCCTTTAATCCATGAACAACAACAGCATCTTTTACATCAGGAGGGCATCTAGCACTGGACAGATAGTGTTTCGGACCTGAGCTAGGGGTTTGGGATTGGAGAGGGAGGAGGGCGGGATGATAGAGGGTGATGAAAAGCAGTCGAAGAGGAGGGTTTTGAGATGGGTCTTGAGGGACTGCGGGATGGAGTTCCAGAGGGTGGAGGCAAAGTGGCTAAAGAACTGTCCACCAATGGTGGGGTGGGCGAGGCGGGGGACATGAAGCAGGTCGGAGCCCGCTAGGCAGAGGGAGCGGGTGGGTTGGTAGGTGGTTAGGAGGTCGCAGAGGTAGGAAAGAGCAATGCCACGGAGGGCATGTAAAGCAACAACTTTGGTGTTAGTTTCTGGAATAACATGTTCTGTATGAATGAACAATTCAGTTAAATGTATGACAAAGGTTAGAAACATCATTGATAAGAAAGGATTAATGCAGTAAATAAAAAATAACTTTAACCTTAGATCTTCTTTCAGTAATTGCTGATCAAAGGTAAAATTAATTTCAAAGTGCACTTGTTATCCATTCAGGTAGATTTACAGCGGATCATTTTCTTATCAAGCTCTGCTTATCTTAATTCCATGCCTCATCTTATCTAGTTTGCTACATCAGCATGTTAAATTGGAGCCAATCAAAGCTTGGAAATGCTGATCGCCTGTGAACTGCATAGGTCCAAATATGGACTTATTGCATAGATCAGAACAATTTGAAAAACACACAGTACAAAGTTGCAGCACAGACTAACACAGAACATATATTAACACAGCACAGCCCCCTCCAGAGCATTTCATTCCAGAATTTGTAGGAAGGAGAGTTTTATTGTTCTCACAAGGTCCAAAACATTCAAATAGAGTTATACAACATTAAAGCTCAGAATCAGCCCACTTGCTCAGCAAATACCAACTTGCTCATGTCATCCGCTCATTCTGGACCACCATTTGCTGAGCTGTAATGTTGCATGATTCTTTTCTGCTCTCTATCTGTCCTTGCAGTTTTCAACCATGCAGTCCCTGCTCTCTAGAACTCTGATCTTCTGATTCATTCACCCTTTCCCCTTTTTAAAGGCACGTCTCAAAACCTTTTGGCCATCTTTCCCCTCCCTACTCAGTTCCCACCCTCAGATTGGTGCACATCAAGCAATGTGAAAATGCTTTGCTGTGACATGAAAATTGCTGTACACCCTGGTTCTTTTCTCCATATAAATTGATCTATTCCCTGCTCACTCTCTAGACTTGATAGGAACCAGATGAACCAATCAAAGTTAAGATTAACGTAAATATTCAGCTACAATTACCAACAAATTGGATTTATATAGCATTTAACAATTATGATCAAGAATACTGAGTTAGTAGGAGAAAAGGAGACAAAATGCAGTCAATAACATGTGTTTATATAGAGATATTGAAAGCCAATATTATGCTACTGTAATATACATACAAGATTTAACAAAGCAGAATACAGTATTAAAACAGCTGAAGGCTTACCTGTTTGGTTGGAAGGAAATTTTGTCATAGCCTGTTATTTCACACAAGTCCCTTTCCAGTTCATGGAATAACTGCTGGTAGCCTTGTGCTTGATCCAGAGGCACAAAGGGATGGATATTTCCAAATTCAGGCCAAGTGATGGGCTACAGGGAATAACAATAATAATAATAATCCTTGCATTTGATACAGTGCTTTTCATGTTATCTAGACATCTCAAAGTGCTTCACAGAATACTGTAAAGTGAATTAAATGTATATATGTGGGTGAAACAAGGCAGCCAATTGCACCCAGAAATGTCCCACAAACAGTCATGGATTGAAATTATCCATTTTGTTTAGGGATTATTATTAGGCGTGTGGAGTAAGGAAACCTGCCAGGAATCAACAACAACAAATTACATTTATAGAGCGCCTTTCACGTCGGGAGGACGTCCCAAGACGCTGCACAGGAGGCGTGTGACCCGAGCTGGGAGGGGAGTGTTTGGGAAGGGGTGAGAGACGAAGGGGAGGTTGAAAAATTCGGGGTGGAACAAAAGGCACGGTTGAAGAGGAAAGTCTTCAAACCGGCCTTGAAAGAGGAAAGGGAAGAAACGAGACGGAGGGATTGGGGGATGGTATTCCATAGGGTGGGAGCGGAGAAACTGAAGGCCCGGCCTCCGATGGTGGGGCGGTTTGGGCGGGGGGCTTGGAGCAGGCCACGTCCTGTTGAACGGAGGGTCCGGGTGGGCTTGTAGGGGGAAAGTAGATTGGTTGAATCGAACCTAGATCTCTTGCTTGTAAGACGAGTGCTCTAAATACTAAGCTACAGGGCTCCACAATACAAGGAGATAAATAAAACAAAAATAATAAATAATTTTACAGTAAAAATCAATATTTATATTCTTCAGAATACACGTCAGTAGTTTACACACAGAATGAAACACACATGAAAATGACTTCCTACTCTCTTTAATGCAACTAGATTCCCATTAATAATTCCACTTTAATTGTTTTTTTATCACATTCTTTCAAATTAATCTTTTGTCTCACATGCTTTAGGTTAAACACACGATCAAATTCGGAGGGGGAAACCACTGGAATTTACAGCACACAAGACCATTCAGCTCATTGGCTCTGTGCTGGCTCTTTTAAAAGCAATCCTTTCAGTTCTAATTACCTGTCTCTTCCCCCATATAGTAGGGAAGAGGGAAATGTTAATCAAGAGGGAAAACTTTCGTGCCAAATCATAAGTGTTTTCTTATGACTTGGCACAAAAGTTTTCCTTATTAGCATAACAGCAGCATCATTATGTGCGATGTATGACTACCTGGCTAGCTCGCTGGCTGGCTAGCTTTACCATGATGTTTCTCATTCTATGTACTGTATCTCCCTCACTCCAAACACCCTTCCCACTGAAGGCATAATTTAGCTAGGATTTTACTGGTGCCAGCTATCTTCTGGTACCTTGCACTAATGGCTCTTTCACATATGTAAATCTATCTAAACACCAAGTGCCAGCTATACAACCATGGAGGACATCACAGACAAGCCCACTCCCTGTGATCTACATGTGTCAAGCTTATACTGAAGAACAGCATTAGTGGGTGAGAAATGAAAGGGATTTGTGATTTGGAGTGACTGGCTGTTTTAGTCCAATGTAAATCAGCTGAAGCACAACATCTGGCTTCAGTAAACTTACGTCTTGAGAACTGTTAGTCAGTGATTATCAGTTTGTCAACACATTTGGGATTTTCATTTAGTCTCTGCAAATCGACTTGATAGCTACAAGAGTTAAAATGTACCACGTCTAAATGAAAGCAGTAACACTCAGGGCTTCAGAACTCGCACACATTCTCTGTCAGTCACAATGCTCTGCTTTATTTGTCCTTTCCCTTCAAGGTCGGGTGCTCGACTACAATGAAGGATTACTACTAACAAAGTGGCAAAGAGCCCTGGAACTCCAAACTCGACCTCTTCTTAGGAAGCCAATGCTATAACAACCAGGCTACCAATAGGGCAATCTTGAATGATTCATTCCTATGATAAAAGAATTCAGGATAGTGGCCAGCCAGTTCTGCGTTACCATCCCTCAAGCAATTCAACTTGCACTGACTATAAGAATTTTTTTTCATTTTTTTCTTCCGAATTCAGAATGGGGAAGGTACAGAGTGAAAATTGAATACTTACAGTAAGCTCAGAGGAGCTGTTCAGCTTCATTGTACAGGATCCCTGGTTCAATTTTGAGAAAACAGATTAGAGTTAATTTTTCAAATGTGCAATGCTTAATCATATTTAAAGTGGAAATGATAAAAATTAACAGTCACCCACCAGAGGAATCATGCTGTGAACTAGAGAAATATCTTTATTTTCTAATTTCTTCATGTACCGGACAATATTTGTCTCTGAGTGATAACTGCAATATATAAGTTAACAAATGAAGTGCCTGGAGCATGCAAGTTTGTACAAAAATCAATTAAAAAAATAAACAATAAAGCAGGTAGCAAACTTTAGGTTACAGCAAATAAAAATGTAACATTCAAATTTTTTTTAAATCTTTACATGATACATTCCTATATCCTATATGTTCTGTAACAAAATACTGTAATCGTGCAAGTGACAAAGGTGGCCTTACTCCTTGAGGGTCTAGTTTCCCTATTATAAAGCCCTTAAGGTTAGACTGCCATTTTTATTTATGCATTTGGTTCTATTAGTGATCGAGGGAGAATGTATGAGGTTAATGTCGATGGGTCATTAGAAATGGAGGAAATGTCTAAAAGAGCCTGAGCTAACTAAACAAAATGGCAATTAAAATTTATGGTGGTTTTTTTCATTGGGAATATGAACAAGCTGTAGATGTATTGGGAAAGTTCAGAAGACGTATGGGCAGAGGCAGATCAAAGTCAACCACCAGTGTTTTAATGTTTGATATGCATCAAATGTAAAAGGTTTTTAAAAACTATTTAGCAAAGTCCCAGAACACATGTAGTACAATTAATGTTCAATTATATTGCACAGGATGGGAGCCGTAATCATTGCTAAAACACCACTGTTGGTATCAATGGTACTGTGACACGTGAAACCCACTGTGTTGTACCTGGTTAATAATCTGTATAACCCGCATTTTTATTTTAGTAAACTTGAGATGCTATCTCAGTCCGAGTCATCTTACCAACCTGTTGAAAACTGGATGTGAAAGGAATTTGCTTGTCCTCTTAAACTGCGTGCCAAAGATACCTTTTGGTTCATCTCCCATGCTTTCAGCAATCAACTCCTTTTTATATAAAAATCAATAATTGTATTATATTAAAGCAATCCATGAAATACAGGTTTTAAAAAAAATCAGATAACGTCTATTGTTAAGTACATTTTACCTCACATTCACAATTAGGTGGACACAGAAACTGTTTGCAGATACTGTTCTTGAATGCTACACAGACATTTTTTATGAAACTGTGGTAACAACTTTGTATTGCTGGGCCCAAATTCAACCATCTGATCCTCTGTACCATACAAGGTTTATGACAGTCTCATGATAGCTCACTCTCAACAACAACAACAAAATTGCACTTATATAGCGCCTTTCATGTCAGGAGTACGTCTCAAGGCGCTGGACAGTCACTGCGTTAGACCCGAGCAGGGGACGGGGGGAGGGAAGGGTGGGGATTAGGAGTTGCCGATGGGACCATCGAAGAGGAGAGTTTTGAGGTGGGACTTGAAGGATGCCAGGGAGGGGGCGAGGCAGAGGGACTGCGGGATGGTGTTCCAGAGGTTGGAGAGATTGAAAAGTAACAGGCCAAGGGCAGAGCCTTAGGGACGCCACAGGTGACAGTACAGGGGCTGGAAGAGAAGCCGTTTGTGGTAACTAAGTGTAGACGATGGGATAAGTAGGAATCGAAGGGCAGGTTCGCGGAGATTGAGGAGGAAGGAGAGGGGATGTAGGAGGATGGAATGATCGACAGTGTCGAAGGCAGCAGAGAGATCAAGGAGGCAAAGAGAGCCCTGGTCACAGATATTTAGAATGTCATTAGACTTTGACCAGGACTCTCTCCATGTTATGGGCAGCACAGAAGCCAGATTGAAGGGGTTCGAGAAGGGAATGGCGAGAGAGAAAGGAGCGAAGCAACAACTCATTCCAGGGCCTTGGAGTGGAATGGGAGGTTGGAGATGGGATGATAGCTGGAGAGTAGGGATGGGTCCAAAGAAGGTTTTTTAAGATACGGATGATGACAGCAGTTTTTAGAGGGGTGGGGACAGTGCCAGTGGATAGGGAGAGGTTGATGACATCAGTTGGGTGAGGGGCTAGGAGATAGAACTGGGAGATGAAGTCAAGGGAGCAGGTGGGGGGTTTCATTTTACAGAGGAGAGCAGAGAGGGCAGGGAGAGAGATAGGATCAAAGGTATGTAGTGGGGGGTGGGAGCATGGTGGATCATGGGGGAGAGGTAGTGGGGAGGTAGAGAAGGATGGGATAGAGGATGAGGAGGAGGGTTGACAGGGAGGTTGGGGATATGGATGAGGGATGAGTGGTTGGCCCCCAGGGAAGGGGACCAGTGGCGGGAGTGAGGGTTGGGGCAGTTAGGGTGGGTGCTGTCGGACAGCCAGCGGCATCTGTTGAGAATGTGCAGAGAGGAAAAGAGGGAGGCTGTGGGATGGTCCAGAATGAATAGGAGTCGGGGCGGTCTGAGGCAGATCTAACCTTGAACACCTGAAACACAGTGTTCAATGTCTCTATTTTATCGATATTACTATGGGTTGTTACTCCTCATTCCTAATATTTTTCTCCAAAATTCCCAATACTTAATCTCATAATAATAATCATTGCATTTGATGTAGCACTTTTCATGTCTTTTAGACATTTCAATGCGCTTCACAGAATATACTGTAAAGTGAACTGACTGTATATATGTGGGCGAAACGTGGCAGCCAATTTTGTATAGCAGTGTCCCACAGATAGTCGTGGATTAAGACCATAAGAATTAGGAGCAGGAGTAGGCCATTTGGCCCTTCGAGCCTGCCCCACCATTCTGACCTAACTCTAATTACCTGCCACATCCCCATATCCCCTGATCCCTCAATTTTTAAAAAAAATCTATCAGTCTCAGCCTTGAAAATGTTTAGGGCCTGAGCATCTACAGCTTCTGGGGTAGTGAATTCCATAAATTCACTATCCTCTGAGTGAAGAAATGTTTCCTCAACTCCGTTCTAAAAGGCTGACTCTTAATTTTAAGACTATGACCCCTGGTTATAGATTCTCCTACCAGGGGAAACAGTCCCTCAGTGTCTACTTTATCCATCCCTTTAAGAATCTTATATGTTTCAATAATATCCCTCCTAATTCTTCTGTACTCTAGAGAGTACAGCCCTCGTTTATTCAACCTATTCTCATAGGTCAGTCGCTCATCCCAGGAACTAACCTAGTGAATCTACGCTGCACCCCCTCAAGACACATCCCCTTTGGTCTCCTTTTTTAAATAACGAGACCAAAACTGCACACAATACTCTAGGTGCGGTCTCACCAAAGCCCTATACAGTTGCAGCAAGACTTCCCTACTCTTGTACTCTAAACCTTTTGAAATGAATGCTAGCATGCTGTTCGCCTTCTTAGTTGCTTGCTGCACCTGCAAACTAACTTTTTGAGACTAGTATACAAGGACACCCAAATCCCTTTGAATACCAACACTATCTAACTTCTCCCCCTCTAGAAAATAATCCATTTTTTTTTATTACCTAGGTGAATAATTTCACACTTCCCCACATTAAATTCCATCTGCCACCTACCTGTCCACTCCCCTAGCCCATCTATATCTTGTTGCAATCTTTTTACATCATCCTCAGAGCTCACTCTCCTACCTAGTTTAGTGTCATCCGCAAATTTAGACATGTTACATTCAATGTCCTCGTCTAGATCATTGATGTAAATTGTAAATAGCTGAGGCCCAAGCACTGATCCTTATGGCACTCCACTAGTTACATCCTGCCAATTAGAGACTGACCCGTTTATCCCTACTCTCTGTTTTCTACCAGTTAGCCACTCATCTATCCTTGTTAATATGTTCCCATTAATCCCATGGGCCTTGATCTTGTGCAGCAGCCTTTTGTGTGGCACATTATCAAATGCCTTCTTAAAATCTAAATATACCACATCTACTGGTTCCCCTCTATCCAAACTGCTGGATACATCTTCAAAAAACTCTAAAAGATTAGTCAAGCATGACTTCTCTTTTGTAAAGCCATGTTGGCTCTGCCTAATCTTTTTGTGATTTTCCAAGTATCCCATAATGACGTCTTTAATTAAGGACTCAAGAATTTTCCCTACCACTGATGTCAGACTAACTGGTCTACAGTTCCCCATATTTTCTTTCCCACCCTTCTTAAGTAGTGGAGTTACGTTTGCAATCTTCCAATCAATGGGGACTTTTCCAGTATCCAGAGAGTTTTGGAAGATCATAGACAAGCCATCCACTATCTCAGTAGCCACCTCCTTGAAAAATCTAGAATGCAGGCCATCCGATCCAGGGGATTTATCAGTTTTAAGACCTGACAATTTATCTAAAACCATTTCTTTACTAATATTAATCTCCCTAAGTTGCTTGCTAACATTGTCTTCTTGGTTCCCCTCTATTTTGATATGTTTCCAGTGTCTTCTACGGTGAAGACTGTAGAAAAATATTTGTTTAATGACTCTGCCATGTCTTTGTCCCCTATTATAATTCCCCCTGTCTCTGCCTGTAATGGACCCATATTCACCCTTGAAGTGACCCAATTTATTATTGTTGTTTTTTGAGGGATGATTATTCGGCATGTGGAATAAGGAAACTTGCTCAAGATTTTGCCCTGCCTGAAATTGAACCTAGGTCTCTTTCTTGCAAGGTGTGTGTGTATATATATATATCTGACTGGAATGAATCATGTGGATTTTGAAACACTGCAAAACCTTGGCTTTAAACACTAGAACAAGTCACAAACTCGAATGATTGAAATGGTTACACAACATTATGTCCAGTAGTTTACATACTGCAAATAAAGTTTATAAACAACAGATAGTGAAGCAACTCATCAAGCTCAAGTGATAGAAAAACATTATCAGGCAACTAATCCTGTTGTGACTCACAAGAACCAGGTGATTAACTTTGTAACCACCTGGGGGAGAGAGTCCCTCATGATGTATAACCATAAAGAAACCCTAAACTTAGCAACTCACAATACCTCTGCATCACAGAAACAGCTCATATATTGATTGCAAAACTACATACAGCAGATGACTCGCAGCCGAAGACCCACAGCAGGTCATCCAGGTCTCTCTCGTTCACGGTCTCATCCAAGGACACCCCCAGCTGTCAAATAAAACATTAGAAGTTGGAAGCATCAATAACACCCAGAATGGATGGGGTTTATCAATTCTCATTTAAAGTACCATTTGAAACTATTATGTGGTTCAATGGATGGAAATATCAATGTAAATAAGGTCACAATCCAACACAATCCCTTATGTGAGACCTGATATTATGTATTGCATGATTAGGGCAAGGAATCTAATTGAGCGGTAGGGGTGGGGAAGTGAGGGAATCAGCATGTTGTGGAATGTAGCTAAACTTGTCAAATTGCACGTTTGTTTTATACTTTATAAAAAGATGTAGAGAGTGTACAGGAACCCAATTGCTATTGTAAAATTAACTAGTTGTCCAAGTGGCCATCTTGCATTCCTTTCTAAACAACAACACCAACAAAATTACGCTTGTAAAAGTCAGTTGTCCCCAGGTCAAAGAGGTGGGTGGGTGGTGGCAAGGGCACAGAGGGCCTTGAAAGTGAGGACTAGGATTTCAAATTCTATCCTCTGAAGGACACGTCTATGCCAACTACTTCAATCCATGCTCCATATAAGCCTTTACACTTCATATTCCCCTTTTCTCTATCTCTCTATTCTCTTTGCCCTCAAAGATGTGTAAAGTTTCCTCTTTATATTGTAAATACAAATCAATATTATGGGAAGTAAGAATACTAAGAGATATGGAAAAAAGGATTTAAAAATCTGCCATGGTCCAATAAACTGGCAAAACATTGATGGGCTGATCTACCTCCTCCTGTTCTATATTTGCACATCCCACACTGGGTTCCATGGAAATATCAACCCTATCCTTGCTAGACTCCACTGGCTTCCCATCCCCCAGTGGATGTGGTTCAAGATCCTCATCCTAGTCTCTAAATGCCTACACATTCTTTCAGCACCCTATCTCTGCAACTGTCTCAAACTCTACAAACCTGGTCATTGCCTCTGCTCGGAGGGCACTGGCTTGCTTTGTGTTCCCCAACCCACCTGATCCACCAACAAGCTTTTAGCATATATCTACTCCCATTCTTTGGAACTCCTCCCCAATGTCCCTTCATCTTGCTCTTCACTCATCTCCTTCAAGATCCTTCTTAATCAACTGTGCTCTTGGCCACCCCCCTACCGCCACCTCACTTGTACCCCACCATCTTGGCGCCCATCTAGCAATTAATGGATGGGGGAATCATCCACAGTCACTTCGCCTCGCTTCCTTCCTTGCTTCCTTCAAGGCCAGTCTCAAGACCCTCCTCTTCGATCATGCCTTCTGCTGCCCTCCCAACTCTCTCTCTCATCTCCTAACTCTCTCCCTCCCCTCCCCCCTACCCCTCCCACTTGCTCTGGTCCCGACCTGACTGTTCATCGCCTTGGGACGTCCTCTAACGTCAAGGGCGCACTAGAAATGTAATTTGTTTGTTGTTGTTATAGTCTTCACATAAAGGCACACATAGAGCAGAGGACAATATAGCTCACCATGCAGTTACCGTATCCACGGAGGTTGATCTGCCGTTGGGCAGCCCTGTCAATTATCTCCTGTGTAGCCACACCACAGTGGATCTTCAGTGTGTCGAAGAATGATTCATGCTGTATTTTATGCCCGGCACGCTTCAGACCTGAGTACACAAAAGTCATTTTAGACAAAGAGCTGTAACTATCCCCAAATTTAAACCCATTTTATTTTCTTTCATCAACAACAACAACAATTTAAACTTATAAAGCGCCTTTCACGTCGGGAGGACGTCCCAAGGCGCTGCACAGGGGGCGTGTGACCCGAGCTGGGAGGGGAGTGTTCAGGAAGGGGTGAAACACGTAGGGGAGGTCGAAAAATTCAGGGGGGAACAAAAGGCATGGTCGAAGAGGAAAGTCTTCAAACCGGCCTTGAAAGAGGAAAGGGAAGAAACAAGACAGAGGGATTGGGGGATGGAATTCCACAGAGTGGGAGCGCAGAAACTGAAGGCCCGGCCTCCGATGGTGGGGCGGTTCGGGCGGGGGGCTTAGAGCAGGCCAAGTCCTGCTGAACGGAGGGTCCGGGTGGGCTTATAGGGGGAGAGTAAATCGGTTAAATAGGGCGGGGCAAGGCCATGTAAGGCCTTGAGGGTGAGGACGAGGATCTTGAACTCGATCCTCTGGAGGATGGGGAGCCAGTGGAGACGGGTGAAAGTGGGGGTTATGTGGTCGCGGAGGCGGGTGCGGGATAGTACACGGGCTGCAGAGTTTTGGATGACCTGCAGCCTGTGAATGGAGGAGCTGGAGAGGCCGACGAGGAGAGAGTTTCCGTAGTCCAGCCATGAGGTGATGTACGCGTGCACGAGTGTTTCGGCAGCGTGGGGGGTGAGATAGTTGCAGAGCCTGGCAATGTTGCGTAGGTGGAAATAAGCGGTGCTGGTCAAGGCACGGATGTGGGGGAGGAAGGAGAGTTTATGGTCGAACGTGATGCCGAGGTTCCTGACTGGCTTTGTGAGGTGGAGAGAACAGCCTTGGATGTTGAGGCTGGCAGCGCCCGATGTGCGGAGGCGCTGGCTTGAGCCAATCAGGAGGGCCTCGGTCTTGCTCACGTTCAATTGGAGGAAGTTGTCCCTCGTCCAGGACTCAATGTCGGACAGACATGCTGTCAGAACATCGATGGTCTGGGGGTTGAGGCGGAAAGGTACAGTTGGGTGTCATCCGCATATATGTGGAAATTTACCTCATGTTTGCGGATGATATCACCCAGAGGGAGTGTGTAAATGGTGAAAAGGAGGGGGCTGAGGACAGAGCCCTGGGGGACGCCATGAAAAACTGTGCGGGGGTTTGAGGAGAAAGCATTGGAAGATACAAAATGTAGGTGGTGGGTCAGGTAGGAATGGAACCAGTCAAGGACTGTGCCTTGAAGGTTGAGGTGGGAGGAAAGACGTTGGAGGAGGATGGTGTGATCGACTGTGTCGAATGCAGCAGACAGGTCAAGAAGGACGAGGAGGCAAAGGGAGCCCTGGTCACAGGCGGTTAGGATGTCATTAGTGACCTTGACCAGGGCAGTTTCTGTGCTGTTAGCAGGGTGGAAACCTGATTGGAGGGGTTCAAGGAGTGAGTGAGTGAGTTGAGAGGAAAGAGCGGAGCTGGGAGGCAACCACTATTTCAAGGACCTCAGATAAAAACGGGAGGTTGGAGATGGGTCGGTAGCTTGATGGCTGTGACGCATCAAGGGAGGGTTTTTTCAGGATAGGAGTGATGGTGGCTGTTTTAAGGGAGGTAGGGACGGTGCCTGAGGAGAGGGAAAGGTTGATGGTGTCAGAAATGAGCGGGACCAAAAGGTGGAGCTGGGTGCGGAGGAGGGGGGTGGGGTTGGGGTCCAGTGAACACGTGGTGGGTTTCATGGAGGTGATTATTTTTGTGACTGAAGACGGCGAAGTGGGGATGAAAGTATGAAAGGGGGGGTGGGTGGGGGTTGAAATAACGGATGGAGGGGCGGAGGTGGAGGAGAGGTGGGGGGAGGAAACCACAGAGCGGATTCTCTCTATTTTGGACTCAAGGGAGTCCAACATCTCCTCGCAACGTGCGTTTGAGGAGAGGATCTGCGAAGCGAGACGGGGGTGGCGGAGGAGCTGGTTGGTGGTGGCGAAGAGGAGGAGGTGGTTGTCCTTCGCTTCCAGGATTATCCTGGAGCAGAAGGCTGATTTGGCGGTGGCTAGGGCGGAGCTGTAAAATTTGATCAACGGGTCCTACCTTCAGCTAAAATTAAAGTAGCATTGTGCACTCTCTTTGCGATGTGTTTCAATCCATTTGGACCATGGTAGATGGCAAACATTGATGCCATGTTGGCCAAAAGTGCCTAAGTTTAAAACGAAAGTCAAATAAAGCATTTCATCCAAGAGGAATTACAGAAAATTTAAATATTTGCTCTGTTGGAAAACAGTTTCTAAAATTTCCCCCCAGTTGCAAAAATTAAAATGATCAAGATCATGCAGAAACTTTTTGGATGTATTTCAGCTTAACTTGCAGTACAAAAATATACTTAAACTGTATTCTTTGCCTTGGGAGTGGTGGGCGGCTGTTTAAACACTGGTGTTTATTTTACTTTTGCTATGATCATTTGCATTCTTCTTTGTGGACCATGTCATCATTAAACAATCCCAGGTCAGGTACAGTACAAGATAATAACATCTCTTAACCTAGTTTCCTTCCCCATCTTCAACCACCACATCCCTACTACACAACTGTGTAGTTTCCTTTGCAATGGATATTATTTTATTATTATTAGTTTGCTTAAGACTATGATTTCTGAGCAAAAATAGTGGGTTTGCGACAAGTTAACCTTGACTTTCACCATCACTGCAGAGTAGTGCAGGTATTTGAATATAAGTTAACCTGTCAATGCATGATTTAAGAGTAAAACCCACAATTTGCTTTGGACTTAAAGGCAGGCTGTTATTTTGATTGGAGTGGAGCAATGTAAACCCAGCAAATTAATTGCTTTGACCCAATGAAGGGGTGGAGGCTCATGTGGAATATGAAGACACGTATGGACTAATTGGGTTAAAAGGTCTGTTTCCATGTCATAACATTTATGTAATTCAATATAAAACATTCCTAAAGCAACCACATGCTGAAGATCAGACACATGGTTTGCAAAATCCTACCGTCCCCCATTATAGAAATGGGTAGGAACCATTTGATTGGTGATTCCTGATCTCTTCAGCGAGTGGAACTCAACCAAGCCATAGTGGAAATAACCTTGTTTTGCGGAGTCCTGTTGCTCAGTGGTTAGAGCACTCGCAAGCGAGAGACCTGGGTTCGATTCCCAGCAGGCCAAAATGTTGGGCAAGTTTCCTTGCTCCACACCCCTCTTGTTTACCTAGCAATAAGTGGGAACCTGGTTGTTAGTTGATTGGCGGATCGCTTTTCTGGGGTGATAATTCCTTTTATTAAAAAAAATTGTTCGCTTTAATCTACAACTATTTATGGGACACTGCAGTGCGCAATTCGTTACCTCTTTGGCGTGTCTGCTGTAGAAGCACAAAATTCACAATTACAAGCACAAGTGTACACTTGTGGTCAGTGTGTGAAGCTACAATACAATACAGATACATCTATCTGAAGCTGTAGTCTGGCTTAGTCAGACAGGTGTCCAACAGACTTTCAAAACATCTGGTGCATAATGCTAGATGTGCATAAAACACTGCACATCTAGCAGCTGGGCACCACAATTGGCCCCTTAGAACATCAACAACTTGCATTTATATAAATCCCTTTATGGAAGTTAACTTCTCGGATTGCTTCACAGTGGCAGAGTCAGAATCCAGGCAGGCGAGAAGTGGGAGGTGACCATAGGTGTGCGAAGAGGTAGGTTTTATGGTGGGATTTAGAGGTGGATCGAGAGTGGGGGCGAGTTAGAATCAAGAGTAGGCCATTCAGCCCCTCAAACTTGTTCAGCCATTCTATAAGATCATGGCTGATCTGTACCTCAATTCCAAATGCCCACCTTCGGTGGTTCATTGGCTATCATGAAAAACTACGTTGAAGCAAAATAGTACCACGTTGTGCTGACTAACTGTTATCATCTCGCATCCAAGCACATTCAATTTCCTCTTATTTCATTGCTGTTTTTGGTACATTAGTGCCGCTCATAGCTGCTGCAACATTTGCTGCTGCTTTTGCCTTCCAAGTAATTTATTTTGTGAGGTGTCTTTCTGTGATATGGTGGTACACTTAGTGTAATCATTGCATTCATCGCGACATCCAACGAAAGGCGCAGAGGTGTAATTAGACACTGGATGAAACCAACGTCAGTGTAAGGCCAGCTATTATTGAAATTGGATTGGGAAAGCCTGGGAGTTGCAGCATTGAAATGGGGCATCTGAAATGTCTCGTGCTTTAAATTCAATTCAAATGAACCATGACAACTGCAAGAGGAACTGAAAAAAATACTCTGATGCTTTTCTTAGAAATGTCATATGATGCAGAAAGTTTTGCAAATGTCAGCATTGACATGAAAGGCGCTAAGGCAATTAATAATAATAATTCTTACTTGATGTAGCACCTTATCACATCTTCAAGACGTCTTGAAGCACTTTACAGGATGTGCTGTAAAGTGACTGCATATTTTGTGGGCGAAACACTGTAGTCAATTGCGCACAGCATTGTTCCACAAACAGTCCCATGGTTTGAGTGACCAGATTTTTTTTTTTAGGGATTATTACCCTGGGAAAATCGATCCTTCAATAAACTAACAACTGGGTTCCAACTTACTGCTAGATAAACAGAGGTGTGTGTGGTAAGAAAATGTGCCCAATATTTCACCCTGCCCAGGTATCGATCCCAGGTCCTCTTGCTTGTGAGGCGAGTGCCCCAACCACTAAGCTACTCCACGATACAAGATGATTATTATTATAAGTTCAAATGACAATGATTCAATTTGCTCCATCATTCTTCATTACAGCGACATAAATGACTTTTTGACTCCTTGGAGGGGTCAGGTAACACAGGGACTCTGAATTTAAATTACATTACAGATTGCCTAAAGGATAGGCTTGTCATAGAAAAGTGGTATTATTTCCTCCCGAGAAAACTCTTTCCTCTTTTCGTGACCGATCAGCAGAACAAGTCATGGTCATGGGAAAGAAGTTTAACTTTCCGCTTATATTGCAAGACTGCCTTTTTCTGGGCTGTTCCCAAACTAGCACTGGTGGAATTGCAAACACTCAAAAGTGATTGCACACAGGAACTCACTGCAGGATTATAGCATTAAATCTCGAGAATCCCTGAAATGGTTGTTTAAGAGTGTTGGCATGAATTTCAAATCCTAACTATTAATGGTTGGTTTGTTTGCAGTTTGATTTATGGTGATACAGGGCAGGAAATATAAAAAATCTGGCCTGGTGATCCACACTACTGTCTTATTTATGTAACATCAGCCGGCTCAGTCGGTAATACTCTCTCCTCTGAGTCAGACGGTTGTGGGCTCAAGCCTCACATCTAGGACTTTGAACTCACAGTCTAAGCTGACACTCCAAGGCAGTGCTGGAAGAACGTTTCATTGTCAGCAGTGCCATCCTCCAGACAAGACATTAAACCTGTCTGTCTGTCCAGGTGGATATTAAGGATCCCATAGCACTATTTGAAAAGAGAAGGGGGTTTCTCCTGATGTTCTGGACAATACCCAAATAAAATTAATCATTCACTACTTGGCCATTAGTTGGAAATTGCTGTGTGTAAAATTAGCTGCCAAGTTTGTCCACAAAATAGACAGTCACTCCACTGTACAGTATATGTTGTGAAGCACTTTGGGATGTCCTCCTGCAGTGAAAATCTCTATATCAAATGCAAGGAATATTATCATCATCATTATTATTTGCTCCAGCCATATAAACTCTGTAATACTGCTCATTTACAAAGTTTACTGCTTTCTGTTTGTTCTGGCTCAAAATAAGACAGCAGTTTTGAATGCCAGGCCAGGTTCATATTTCCTGCTCCTATCGTTTTTAATTCGACTGGAAACAAACCAAATGATAGTGGTCATATGATGCAGAATTGATGCCAAACCTCTTGAACAGCTAACAAATTAACAAGAAACGTTTCAAGGATTCTCAAGATTTAAACCTTTATTCCTGCAATGTTGTGCTGGGTGTAGATCTGGGACTAGTGCGTGAAGGGCGCTATATAAATGCAAGTTTATATAGTTCTTTTAGCTTCACTCCGATGCAGATGTCGATACTGCTTAAACACATATTGATCAATTCAATTCTAATCGTTACACATATAAAACATATATATTTTCATTTTTTTTTGGCCAGGAACCTTTCTTTCCCATCCATTTTGTTTTATCAATAGAACATCTTACGCCTTACTTTTAATTTTGTTACATCTTACTTTTTATTTAGCGGCTATTTGGGTAAGAGTATCCTCATCTTCAAATGGGGTTGTCAGTTTTCTATCCTATATTTCAAAATAGGTCATGGTGAACAAGGAAACTATCTGAGGGTATTATCGCAAGAAGATCTCAAGACACTGAGTATGTTGTTGGCTCATCTAGCTTCCTGTAATACATAGCCTTACCATGGATCTTCAAATTAAGGGTTCGAAAGGAGAATAGGAAAATCAGTACAAATACATTTCCAATGACCATTTAGTGACTATCCTCTTTGAGTGGGAGGACAGAGTGCTTTTTGTTTTGGTGGCTGAGCTGCCTCAAAGGTCATGTCCTAACAGTGGAAGACTTGAATCTAGTTGATCCTCTGTGTTATAAAATCATTAAAAGCCACTTCTTGAACCAAACTGAAAAGATTGCAACCACACAGTCTCACTGACAAGAGACAATATTTCTTCCTGCGAAATGAGAGCAGTGTATTCATCGAGCAATGAAAGCAAATGATTGCTTCAAAATATATCATCCTGATTTTTTTTGAAAACGGTACTGATTTACGGGTTTGATACTATCAATATAATAGAATCTTGTACAGTAAATCCAAGCACTCACAGCACATTGCATCCTTAAGGATCTATAACTGCAGAAACCCAAGAAGGCTGTTGAAAAATGTTGCCATTAATCATTAAGGTCTATTCCTTTCAGTCCAACATAAGCCAATATTTTTACTGCATCCAATTTGTTCTTGAGAAGATCTGATTTCCTATTGTATTGTATTGTTTTTATTAGCCTTTAAGGAATTTACTTCCCTGAATCACTCCCCACCATGGTCCTCACAAAATATCCACAAGTACAACTTATATAGCATTCATCATGCAAAGTAGCTTCCCAGAGCGTTTGACAGTGGCGGAGCACAACATGGAGACACGGGGAGGAGGGAAGTGTCTATAAGCGCAGTTGGAGAGGAATGTCTTCAGGTGCTATCCGAAGATAGGGCAGGATGGGCAAGGTAAAGGGGTACAGGAAGAGTGGGGCACTGTTTTGGGGCATGGTGGCTGAAAGCACGGCCACCAACGGTGGAACAGAAGGCACAAGGTACTTGCTGCAGGCAGGAGTCAGTCAAACTGAGGCAGCAGGCAGTGGGTTTGGGAGCAAGCAGGTCGGAGAGGTAGGAAGGTGCCAGGGAATTAAGGGATTTAAAAATGAATATGAGGGTCTTGAAATTGATCCATTCAGCAATAGGGACCTGGTGGAGCCTGGCCAGAACTGGTATTCCTCAGTTGGAAGAATGGCACTGTTAAGAGTTCCTTAGTTCAGGAGTAAGTCCATCCTTTCATTGATCCACTTTGGTGCAAATCATATCCACCCGTCAATGTTTTTTGTGTTTACAACATTGATGCTTCCTCAGGTTTCGCTCGTAACATGACCTTCTCATAGGCTCCCCACTTCCTGCCTGTTTTATTTTTGTCTGCCTGAGCTACACAATTATTCATCTTTTCCCATTTTGAAAACACGATGCCTACTATTTGATTAAATGAATCTCAAATAATGCCAAAGTAACCAAAGGGAATATAAACCAGGTGTAATTGTAATCTTTCTACAAAACATACATGGTTCTCTAGAGTAGTGGTTCTCAACCTTTTTCAGTAATGTACCACTTGTTAATTTTCAACATTATCGTGTACCCCCACCCAACCACATATACACACACACACTACCACCCTCATTCCACTTGCATTTTATGACCAAGCTTTTCTTATATAACACAATAACTAACATATACAAAACAAGGGGAATAATAATTAAATATACAATTTGGAAGGCTATAAAATGCTAAATAAGAGAGCTAAATAAATAAATGTACCACTACCTGTACCCCTTGAAAGTAATTTTGTATCCCCCAGGGTACATGTACCCCTGGTTGAAAACCGCTGATCTAGAGTATATACTGTGAAGTGCTTTGGGACATCCACCCAATGTGAAAGGTGCTATAGCGAATGGAAGGTTATTTATTTCTATTAGTTTAAAAGAAGACACTCCTTTAATTGGTTCCCACTCCAATGCATTTTGTGACTCTGATGGTAAGGGGTCAAATTTTAATTGCTACAAAGGAGAGAACGGTACATAAATGTGCACTAGTCACAGCATTTTAATATACAGTATTAGTTTTTACCCCATGGCCCTCCACCATGTGTCACTCCCATGATTTTTTTCTTTTGCGGTGGGAAATACCAAATTTCTTTTGGAAGCAAAGTCAGGAGCTGTCATGGAAACTGCTAAGTTGCAAAACCCATGCTACAGATTGAGTGTTTGCAGCCAAAGGCCCAAAATAAAAAAAAACAATTTGATAATCTCAATGCAGTTTACCAGCTCGTAGTAAAGTACTGAGCAGATTGTGGGATTGGCTTTACCTGGGCCGTGCAAATGTTACTGGTAGCTTTGTCCCTCCTGATGTGCTGCTCTCTCGTCTGCAGTGCAAGGCGATACACTTCCTTTCCTGCTGCATCCCTGAACAAATAAAGACATATTCAAAGCAGGAACAAAGGGCCACACTCATCTTCTATTACACAAGACATACTTCCAGAAGATTTTAAACTCCAGATTTTACAATATTATTATTAATAAAACATTATTTGCATTACATTGCATCCAGTTTACATGGAAAGCAAACACAGAAACTCAGAACAAAACAAAAAATACTACAGATGCTGGGAATCTGAAACAAAAACAAAAGTTACTGGGGAAACTCAGCAGATCAAGCAGCATCCATGGAGAAAGGAACCTTGAAGGGTTGTAGACCCCAAACGTTGACTCTTTTTCCTTTCTCCATGGATGCTGCTTGACCTGCTGAGTTTTCCCAGTAACTTGTTTTTGTTACAGATATTCAGAAATTGTTTTAATCATTGAAAAATAATTCAATAATAATAATTTGGTCACTCAATCCACACATCTTTGTGGGGCACTGCTGTGCGCAATTGTCTGCCGTGTTTTGCCCACAAAATATACAGCCAACTCACTTTACAGTATATTCAGTGAAGAGCTTTGAGAAATCTCAAAAATGTATTAAGGCACTATATCAAATGCAAGGATTCTTATTATTACTATTATTAAAACAAGACGTACTTCCTATATAAATAATATCAAACTAAGCTATTTATTATGCATCAGATTCATAGCAGGCCAAAGATTTTATTGTGATTTTGCAGATATCTATTGTCTACAAAGTGTACAAAGCAAAATCGCTTTCCTCTCAGTTGGAGGTTCTGTATACATCATTTCTAATAGTCACATAATGTTTTAAGACTCTGTTACTTGTTTTTATTTAACATAACCTAGCTACCTCAGGACACTATCTTAATACTCTTAGTTGTACTTAGTTGTCTGCTTGGCTCTGGATCATAAGGTTGTCGGTTCAAGTCCTGTGTTGGGTTTCAGGCTGATATTGTGGCTGAGTACTGCTCTGTCGGAGAAATCATCACTCAGATCAGACATTTAACCTACAATACACCTACCCATTTTCAGGAAGACATTAAAGATCCCACACAAAAATCCTAATGTGGAAAGAGATAATCTCCAATATTCCCAAGGGGTCTTTGGAAAGAGAATTTGCCTTGGGCAATCAACGTAACAAAATCATATCCTCAGTATATCAAAAGTTTAACAAACATTTCCTGTCAAACTTTTGAAAAGGATAGTAGGAACATTTTATTCCATATATCCTTTGCCAATGATTCTTGGGTGTGGTACTAAATAATTGTGCTTTGTATATTTGGTGGAAGTGTTCGTGATGGGGGAAGAAAGGGAAGGAATCTCTAAAAGATCTCGATGTTCATTTGTCTTTCTTGTAAACAGCACATCTCAAGGAAGTGTCCAGGGAAGAAATGTGAAGCTGCAGTATAAAGTAATGGCTTACACAGTGGGTAAAAGAAGAATGAAAGAACATATTTTGATAGCACCTTATCACATGGAACTGTCCCCAAACTCAATATAAGTAATGACTACAATGAATGAATTTGTTATTTAGTGCTTTGAGACATTTACGTATGTATAGTGCCTTGAATTTTTTTGGGGAAATTCTAGTTAATTTCGAATTGAGTTAATCTAGTTAATTTAGAATTGAGCAATTTCCATTTTCCATTGTACAACAAAAAACAATAATAATAACAATTCTTGCATTTGATATAGCGCTTTTCACATTTTATCGCTGTCTCAAAGCACTTCACAGAATGTACTGTATATTTTTGGGTGAAACACGGCAGCTAATTGCACACAATAGTGTCCCACAAACAGTCGTGGATTGAAAATGCTAAATTTTTTATTGTTGTGGTTTCTTTTTAGGAATTATTATTAGACGTGTGGAATAAGGAAACTTGCCCAAGGTTTCTCTCTGAGCTGCCTGGATTCGAACACAGGTCTCACGCTTGTAAGGCGAATGTTATAACCACTGAGCTACAGGAGCTCCATAGGTTGGTCACCCGAAAATTTGGGGTTCAAAACTCAAATGGGTAATCTCATTCCTTCAATAGAGATTAATAAAATAATAATCTGACAGCACAATATATACTCGTAGGGAAGAAATTAGATAAATGTAAGATTGGGTGATATTGAAGGGAGACACCAGGCAATCCTGCAGAGTGTGTCCTGTATTCTAGAGGCCAAAGTCTTACTGGTATTTGCTGCATAAATCTGTGATGTGTTGTTATCCATTTCATCACAAAGATGGAACTGAAGAGATATACTTTATCGGGTTTCTTTTTGAAGGGGGCTTGTTGGAATTGCTGCATCAAACAAGGTGAGATGAGGATTTATTTCTCCAAGTAGATATCACAATTATTCTATCTAATATAAAGCACAGCTAACATATGGGTGCAGTGAGGCTAAAACACCAAACCTCGTCCATGAAGCAGTTGAAGCAGCCTAAGCTCTTTGTTTTGTTTATTTCTCTTGAACCTCGCAACCTTTGTAATCATTGTTTGACTCAGAGCTTTTGTTCAGTCAATACAAATGCAGCCAACGTGTGGTTTGGTTGCACCCTAAGTTCCCCAGCCTTGTCCTCTCTCTATCTGTCTTCAAACGCTTCTTCAACCTGCTTATGGTCATGTTCCCCCACTCACCCACCACCCATACTGGGGTATTGAAACATACCTCCTCTAATAAAATTGTGTACTGGTTTACACCCAACTCTTGTAGGTCAGAGGATAATGGTTTGTGGGACCAGTGCCCAGAACCTTGGGCAAGTTTCCTTACTCCACACACCTGAAAACAATCCTTCAAGAAAACAAATAATAATAATTTGGTCACTCAACCCATGACTGTTTGAGGGACACTACTGTGCACAATTGGCTGCTGTGTTTCGTCCACAAATATACAGACAGTTTACTTTACAATATGTTCTGTGAAGCGCATTGAAATGACGAGAAGACGTGAAAAACGCTATATCCAATACAAAGATTATTATTATAATAGCGATCAGCACATTGCTCTGTTTGAGGGTTTGATTATTTCTTACAGAAAGAGAACAGCAGAAAGGACCACAATTTGCCTGGAACATACTACTGCTAAGTCCATGGTCTTGGTTCCTTTAGAAAAATAATCTGTGAAGTTAACAGTTAACATTGGTCAACAAGAGCTCTATTTCCACAAAACTCCATTTGAGGAAGTAAGTTCATCTTTCACTTAAAAAATATATTTGAGGGGAGATTAAGTTCCCACTCACAGATCTATCAAATTGTGCTAAGCTGGATTGTGAACCAAACAAAGATGTTGGTGCAATAGATTTAGATGTTACAATACAGGGAGTTGATGCTCACATTATGCATGTGATCCTGCTAAATTTAGACAGGCGAGAGATCGGTAGTCAAAAAAAGTATTTGTATTTTCATACCTGGTAACGCCCACCATCCTTCCTGGCATCATCCTCACAAGGTTTTCCCTGACAGCAAAAAAAGCAGCATGTGGCCCTCCATAGGACAGTGGTACACCAAACCTTTGTGAGCTACCAAGGGCAATATCAACACCAAATTCTCCAGGAGGTCTCAGAGCACACAACGCTAGGAGGTCAGTCGCACAACACGCCAAGGCCTGGAAACCAAGGGACAGAATAAAAGTTTTTAAACATCTGCAACTCAAAGTTCCGAATTATTAAAACAAAAACTGCATTTGTTTCCATGTTAAGCTCGTTTTTACTCTTTGTGTTGATCAAGGTAAGGGACATCAGCACTAGGCAACAGAATGCTTTTTTTGTTCACTTTGGCACGGAGTGTTAGCATCAAGAATGTCCATATCAGTCTGTTGAACCAATATAACACTGTGGCCTATTGGATCACTGATGCAGATGTAAGGTAGGGCGAGACCATGAAAGGAGAACTCAAATCACAATGGGAATTTGTAATTTCCACATTGGGAATTTCATTTTAATTTTCATTTCATTCGCAGTCACCCCAACGCATTTCCCCTGAATATCCATATACATTACAAAAGCCTAACAGAGATCCTAGTTGTCTTTTTAGCCACTCACTTTATAAAACCTACTTCTATAGTTTCTCAAGTTTTCACATTGCTCAACTAAATTTCCCTCCCCTTCTGGAAGTCATTCCTTTCTTCCTGTTGTATGGCTCGAAGAGTACAGATTGTCTCCAGTTCCTCGTACAACTAGTTATCATTGCTGGGTAAGCTGGGATAGGGCATATGTTTTGAGTTACAAAGGACAATTTAAGGAGAGGCAAAAGGAAAGTTTTCCTCACTCTGAGGGTAATTAATGATTCAATAGGTTACCAAGATAGTTGGTAGAAGCCATAAACTGGGGTCCACACTGTGATGGGGATGATAGTGTGGATATTCTGGAAGGATGAGATGAATGGTGAGTCAAAATGCAGTGTTATTTCATCTCAAGATAAGTATGCATTAAAATAACAATCTTTTCTAAGAACTCCCAGGACTTCATATTATTTTATGTTTTTTTGGATTAATGTGTTATACTTGTATTACTCTCAGCCTTACTTTCTCCATCGCTCTGCCTCTAAGTACAAGTTCAAACTAGCATTAAATCATCCTACATGCCATGACTGTTTAGCAATGAGAGGATTATTCGGAATCCTGCAACGTAGTGTTAGAGCAATGGAGAGGACCTGGGTTTGATTCCTCACATTGGCAGGGTGAAACGTTTCCTTACTCGACACGCTTCTGTTTACCTAGCAGTAAGTAGGAAGCTGGTTGTTTATCAATTTGTTGATCGCTTTAACGGAGGTAACAATTTCTTAAAAATAAATTTAAATGATTTGGTCACTCAATCACTTTGTGGGACATTGCTGTGTGTAATTGGCTGCCTCGTTTTGCCCACAAAATATACAGTCAATTCACTTTGCAGTATATTCTGTGAAGCGCTTTAAGACATCTCAAACACACAACAAAGAGCTATATAAAATGCAAGCTATATTATTTTCTCTTGTTTAATTAGAAGAGATTAACAATATACAGATTTCAACTCCACCACCTGCACCCCATTCTTGAACAAGGACATTAAAAAAAGTAACAACAAATGAGCCTAAGTGGAGCGTTTTGAAATTGGCCACTGTGTTTCGACCACAATATACACAGTCAATCAACAACAACAAATTACATTTTTATAGCACCTTTCACGTCGGGAGGACAACCCAAGGAGTCCCACAATATAGTGTTTTCTGTGAAATGCTTTCAGACGTCTCAATAATAATCATAATAATAATCCTTGCATTTGATATAGCTCTTTTCATATCTTCTATACGTCTCAAAGCGCTTCACAGAATATACTGTAAAGTGAATAGACTGGGCGAAATGCGGCAGCCAATTGCCTACAGCAATGTCCCACAAACAGTCGTAGTTTGAAATGACCAATTTTATTATAGGTTTATCTGGACAGATTATTATTAGGCGTGTGGAGTAAGGAAACTTGCCCACAGTTTCGCCCTGATCTACCTGGATTCAAACAGAGGTCTCACGCTTGCAATCACGCTTGCTTATCAATGACGTGATAAGGCGCTGTATCAAATGCAAAGGTTATTATTATGGTCCCTGGTCCATGCCTTTGTCACCTTCTGGCTGGACTATTGCAAACCCCTCCTTGCCGATCTCCTCTCCACCACAATCCACAAAATCCAGCCGATTCAAAAGTCTGCCACCCACATACTCACCAGCAACAAGCTTCGCTCCCCCACTACACCAGTCCTTGCCAGACTTCAATGGCTCCCTGTTCCTGAGAGGATCGACTTCAAGACCTTCATCCTTGTTTTCAAATCCCTCCACTCCTCTTCACTTCCTACCTCTCTGATCTCCTCTCTCCCCAAACCAGCACCTGCTACCTTCGCTCCACCGGGTCTGGCATCCTCCATGTCCCCCGAATCCTCCTCTCCACCCTCGATGGCCATGCCTTCAGCCACTATGCTCCGAGGCTCTGGAACTCCCTTCCGCACTCCCTTCGCCTCGGCCCCTCCCTTCCCAGTTTCAGATCACAGCTAAAGATCTTTCGCTTCGACTGCGCCTTTGGTCACCTTTCTACCCCTGCCCCTGGCTCAGTTCTGGGATCTGCTACTGTGAGCGCTCTGAGATGCCATCCGGCGTGGAGGGCGCTACATAAATCAAAGTACTAGTTGTTGTTATAATTATAGGATTCAAATATATTGCTCTACTATGTAAAAGCAAACATGTGGTTGTAGGTTAACTGCACAGTGTTTCTGATGAAGCAAACACAAGATTAGGCTGGCTTCAGAACAGCTTATTATCAAATCATTTTGATCAGCACAATGGGAGCACTAAACCACAGCTAATCAGCATGCTCGTCAGCCACAAGCTTGATTCTCTCTCACTCACCCCGTTTTGATGCGCGAAGTCAACAAGTTCATAAAAATCGGCAACTCTTCCCTCAGTATCTGGGTACTGGAACAGCACACCACTGATGTCCTTCCTGCTGAAATCCATCTCGTGAGGCAATTTCAACTCTGTCGTAACTCCTATGTAACTGAGAGAAGAAATATGGCAAAGAGCAAATCAAACTCATGCTCACAGAATTCAGCAAATATAGAACTTCGCACTCTCAAGCACCCTCGCCAACTACTCATTCGATTTTGTGAGATTTTTACAACTGGTCTAAATGTAATTAGCCCAATCATTGCTACACATCCTACTTGATGTTGTGGAGTCCTGTAAGCTCAGTGGTTGAGCGCTCGCCTCACAAGCGAGATGACCCGGGTTTGATTATCAGGTGAGGCAAAACATTAGGCAAAATTCCTTACTCGACACGCCAACGTGAACCCTGTTGTTAGTTGACTGGTGGACCGTTTTTGAAATTAGGGATAATAATCACTTCAAAATAAATAATAATAATAATTTGGTCACTCAATCCATGACTGCTTGCGGAACACTGCCGTTCACAATTGGCTGCCATGTTCTTCCCATAAAATATACAGTCAAATCACGTTAGTATATTTTGTGAAGCTCTTTGAGACGAGTCGATGACGTGATAAGGCACTATATCAGATGCAAGAATTTTTATTATTATTGGTGGGTTACTGAGGTCAATGGCAAATATACCCAGCAGGAATGCGCTCCTCCTGCTTCATACAGTGATTTTTCTTTCAAGGTTTTTGACTTGATTGTATCCACAAGTGGAGCCGAGTCAATCCTTATTCTCTGAACTTCTCCTTGCAGTTGCAAAACTTGACTTGCACAATCCACATTCAGGCAATGTGGTTGAGACAGGCTTGGTAAGGAAAACGGCTATTTTACTGGTTTCTCACCAGGAAAACGCCTTGGGTTGTAAAGTAGTTGTCCGTCTCAAAACCTCTTGCTTGAGAGGTGCAAGATGCTACCATCGACCAGACATCTGGAGCTGAGATTTCACCGGAATATAAGAATTAGGAAAAGGAGTAGGCCATTCGGACCCTCGAGCCTACCCTGCCATTCAATACGATCATGGCTGATCTTCATATCTAACTAATTTCAAGAGACCCCGAGATGTCATTTATGCTGCTTTACAATGAGTTGCTGCTGCTTTCTTTTAACCCAATATAAAATGTAAGAGACTTTTGTTTTGAATGAGGATCCGAAACCTTCAGAATACATCACGTAAACCAGAAATTATTTTCAAAGGTATTTTTAAACGATTAGAAAGAAGAATTGTAATGGACAATAAAGTTTCAATACCTTTTCTAGCATGTTAAGGGTTGATCTGAATAATTTATCAGATTTAAAACTGCTGATGTATTAGTTTGTATCGCTGTAAACCTCTGATAATGCATCACTCAAAGGGAAAAGGGCTCATAAATAATTATGAGCATAATTAGGCATAAATAATTGCCATCATTGACAGCTTAATGACTTAAGCAGTAGTAAAAAATTAATAGGAATTATCAGTTTACTGTAACTAGAAAATATTCCATGGTGAGGTGAGGTGTGTATGCATGTGTGTGTGAGAGCGCATGCACCTTGGGACGTCCTCCCGATGTAAAAGACGCTCTATAAGTGTAATTTTGTTTTTGTTGTGTGTGTGTGTGTGTGTGTGCGTGTTGGGTGGGGGAAGGGCTTCAAACATGGAGGGAAGATACAATGTAAAATATTGACGTACTTTGCTCGTGTCTGCACAACCGCTATTGTTTGAGGATGGCAATGAGCGTCCACGTAGAACTTTCTGCGTTTGTTGAGCCTGGAAAGAAATAGGAAGCAAACAACTCAGTAAGCTCAGTAGTTATTGACTTCTAACTGCCTGTTCTTTAAAGAGGAAACTGAGTGGAGACCACCACCACCCAGCCAGAACAACCCCATCCACCACAACTCCACCCACCTGCCCCACCATCACCTCTAATTAATGGAACTAAAGCACACACATCACACTGACTCACAGGATCTTTGCATAATAATAATAGTGGATTACAACAGATTACAACAGAGCAAACTTCCCACCAGCCAGCGTGATGTAACTAGCTAAGTTTGCCAAGGCCAATTCTGCTCTGGAGAAGCACAGTACAGTATTTGTCAAAGCATTCTTGCTGGTGACTTGTGTAGACTGTTCTGTGGCCCAGATAATCTCAGTCACACACATATATACCAAGCATGGTGATGATAAGCAGTGATGGGGATTATTGTGGTCCCCTTCCCCACCTCCCATCTGTGTTCCATTTGTAGATTTTAAAACCGTGCTAAATTAAATGCAGTACGAATGACACCCTGAAGTGATTCTCTTCACCGTTTCTAAGAAAAGTTTTATTTTCTCTTCCAGCCCCTGCAATGTCACATACACAACCCTCAGGGGTTTGCCCTTGGTCCCATCGTCTGCACCCTCTATATGCTCCCCCTCGGTGACAACATCCGCAGACATGGGGTAAATTTTCACATGTATGCAAATGACACCCAACTCTATCTCTCCGCTTCCACCTTCAACCCCAGGAACACCAGCATCCCGACAGCTTGCCTGTCTGACGTCGAGTCCTGGACAAGGGATAATTTTCTTCAGCTGAACGTGAGGCCCTCCTGATTGGCTCGTGTCAGCGCCTCCACATCTTAGGACCTGGCAGCATCAGCATCCATGGTTGCACAGTCCATCGTACAAAGCCAGTCAGGAACCTGGGTGTCTTGTTTGACCGTAAACTGTCCTTTCTCCCTGACATCCGTGCCATGATGAGCACAGCCTTCCTCTACCTCTGTAACACTGCCGGACTCCGCCACTGCCTCACCCCTCAGGCTGCCGAAACCCTCATCCACCCTCACCCTTTGACTCACTCTTCCTTTCTCCATAGATGCTACCTGATCTGCTGAATGTTCTCAGAGATTCCTGTTTTTGTTTCAGATTTCCAGCATCAGCAGTATTTTGCGTTTTTGTCTATCAAACAATCCTGCTAGAAATTACCGCACTTCGATCCCCAATGACTGAAATTTGCCTACGTGCCAGGACAACGTGAACAAAGCCCAGATGACATAAGGAGTATAAAAGGAACGTATTTCAAATGAGTGATGGGAAGAATGCCACCTTGTGTGCTTCAGACCAAGTTCACAGAAACTAATGTTTACCACAGGGGAATAAATAAGGTTGCACAGAGCTACCTGCTGGGGAGAGGAGTATTCAAGATCAAACCCTCTGGTTATCTCACCTGTGGCACAACTGCATCGCCTCCGCTGCAGCCGTTCCCTCATCCAACAAGGAAGCGTTGGCCACGTCCATTCCGGTGAGGTCACACACCATGGTCTGGTAGTTTAGCAAACTCTCCAGTCTGCCCTGAGACACCTCAGGCTGATACGGCGTGTACTGGGTAACCCTGGCAAACAGAAGTACACAAGTTTCATTACTCCACGTCTCTCACCCAATTCCTACTCTAATGCGTTTTTTATTTCGAAAAGGGCATCACCTCAGTACTAATGAATCACTCACAAAATATACAGTAGCCACCGATAATACAATACAAAAATTACATTTGTACAGCGTCTTTCACGTAGGGAGAACGTGAAAAGACGTAGTACAATGAGTACAGTGAAACAAAACAGTTGAGAGAATGGAATGTACAGGAGCTGGGAGGGAAGGCACATAGCAGCGCAGCATTGCATTCCCATGAATGTAAATACAAGGCTCTATAAATTGCAGTCTCACCTACATTCCATAAAAAGGTTCCTCCACTTGTCTGATCTAGTCAATAAGAACACAGTAAACCTCATGTAGAGTCCTGTAGCTCAGTGGTTAGAGCACTCGCCTTACAAGCGTGAGACCTGTGTTTTGAATCCAGGCAGGTCAGGCCGAAACCTTGGGCGAGTTTCCTTACTCCACACGCCTAATAATAATCTGTCCAAAAAAACCTATAATAAAATTGGTCATTTCAATCCACGCTTGTTTGTGGGACACTGCTGTGTGCAATTGGCTGCCACATTTCGCCCACAAATATACAGTCAATTCACTTTACAGTATATTCTGTGAAATGCTTTGAGACATCTAGAAGATGTGAAAAATGCTAAATCAAATGCAAGGATTATTAGAACTTTCAGCAAGTCGTATCAGTTGGGACAATCTACTTAATATGATTTGTGCAAAGCAGGAGTTATCACAAACTTGCATGGAATATATAGAATATAAACGCTTGAACGAGACTTGGGCAGATCTAGGTGATTATACGATGCATACAGATAGGACATATGTGTGTTTTACTGTAGTGATAGCAAAGTATTCTCTGTGTGGTCTAGAAAAGTTTCCCAAGGTGAGTGCTGCTCTGGAGAAGCACAGCGTCTATCAAACCACTTGCTGGTGACTTGTGTAGAGCTTTCTATGGCCCAGATAATCTCAGTCACACACATATATACCAAGCATAGTGATGAAAGGCAGTGATGGGGATTATTGTGGTCCCTTTCCCCACCTCCCATCTGTGTTCCATTTGTAGATTTTAAAGCCGTGCTAAATTAAATGCAGTACGAATGACACCCTGAAGTGATTTTCTTCACCGTTTCTAAGAAAAGTTTTACTGCTTCAGTAAACAGCAAACCCACCACAACTATAAAGCACTGATGAGGAACAAAAAAATTACACATTCAAAGTGTGCAGTGTAGTGGATTCCTGTCACTTTCCTTTCACAGAGTCCAACTGTGCGGAGGTTGTGCCAGTGAGTTGGAAGAATAATTTGGTAGCATGGTGCTAGCTGTGCAAAACATAAAGGCGTAGAATGAGCCAAGGCCTCTTGAGTTCATGCATTCCAAATAATTACATGCAGAATCCAATGTTATGGACGCTCTCTCCCCAAACTCACTTTACCTTTGAAGATGAACTAACGAACACAAGTAAAATTTCTAATGCACTTTTTATACCGCTAAAAATAATGGGATATCACATCTAGTTGTAGAGCAATTCAGAATAGGATGCTTCATTTATTCCACTACTCTGAAAATTGCTCTCTCCAGGGCCTAAGGACAGCTTCAACTTGCAAAGTTCAGGACAAACTGACGTCAAATGATAGACAATTTTTTTTTTTTTAAAAGGGCAGGAGTTTGACTAAGAACTTTAAAAATCTGGAATAATGTTCAAAATTCATGTCCTGCATTTATACAATATTGCCATTTTAGTGTCAATATAATAATTCTTGCATTAGATATGCATGATTATTAGTACAGGATAGTTTAACATTCTTGCTCTTAGTTTAAGCAATCATTTTCCACTCCAGAATGCACAGTAACTACATTAGAGTAAATCCTGCGAAGCACTTTGAACCAATCCTGATGTGAAAACTTCTTAATCAAATGCAAGGATGACTGCTTTTTTCTACAGTTGAGTCCTGTAGCATTATCGGTTAAAGCACTCGCCAGGCAAGCAAAATTCCAAGGCAGGGCAAAACCTGACGTAAACTTCATTACTCCACATGCCTCTGTTTACCTGTCGTTAGTCGATTGGCGGATCGCTTTCCTGGGTCATAATCCAATCAAAAACAAATAATAATAATAATTTGGTCATTCAATCTGACCAAATTCAATTGCTGTGCGCAATTGGCTGCCGTGTTTTGCCCACAAAATACACAATTCACTTTACAGTATATTTTGTGACATAATAAGACTCTATTTCAAATGTAAGGATTATTACTATATATTACTATTATATTACATTTACTTTCTATAGTTTGACTTCACCATTTAAAATGCACGGATCACACCTTCTCCCCTATCTCTTTTTCCACAATGAAAATTAAGTTTAATTGAGAATGGTTTTATCCTAATTAAGTCCTGGATTTATCAATGCCCTATTGAAGGGGGAATACCTGAAATTGGGCTGCAATATTTAAAAGGTGGCTGTACCAATGAGCTATACAGGATTACAATAACGTATCTGACTTATAATCTAACAATCATGAGTTCCCTTACACTAGTTAATTTAAACTTGTTGATAACAACTTCAGTCAATGATCAAGAGCTGTCACTAAATGATTTTTCCTTTTTCCACCCTTGCACGAAAGTATGAAGAGAGCCAATGTGAGCAGGTTACCGCTGTCAAACTACACTACAATGCTAGAAATTAATTCTAGCAATAGAGGTGAAAAATACAAAACCAAATTCCATTTTTTTGTCCCAGCAACCAATTTATGCAAATTTATTCCAACAACAAAATTTCTTTATACCTTCTTTTCTAAAGTTTGCCTTCTATTTTCACATCACACTGGTGTGATTTAAGACGGTTACTAGGTAACCTTACTGGGTTGTTGCAATAAGAATCTCTTTAATAGGCCTGGATAGTTCTTCATCCAGTGCGGCTATTCACTTCTTAGATCAATACATGGAACAAATAATTATGTTTTTGTGTAATCTGTTCGCCTCCTCCCCTAACAAATTTAAAGTACAGTAATAACATTTGACATTTAAAAATGTACATACTTTGCCTGGGGAATTTTAACTCCAGGGCTGAGTAAACAGTGGGAAACAAAGCTGGAAATGCTGGTTCCAGTTGCCTTTCGGCAACAGGAGGTGGGAACAAAACAGCGTCTCTTTTAGTACATTGTACAATGTGTGGCATACTTCATGTTTCTCTCACTTGCCTGAACAGTTTCAAAATATTAATTAAAGGAATGTTTTAATGATGGGGCCATTGCACTGCCGATACAATCCTGGAGGGTTCATTTAACCATGTGAGAACTGCAACAGCAAACCCACACCCAAATGTTATTGAAGACTGAAAGGTTATTACAGTAGAACTCCATTATGATGTTCCGCCATTCATAACACTTGTTTGCTTTTAAGCACAATGGATGCCTGGTGGACCTGCGGTGCAAACACTGCCTTGCTTCCCACATACAACACCAATACAATCACAAAATCTTACGGTACAAACGGAGGCCATTCAAGTCTGTGCCGGGTCTTTGAAAAGAGCAATTCAATCCCACTCCCCAGCATTCTCCCCACTCCCCGCGCAAACCCGTCCTCCCCAAATAAATGTCTACCTCTCTTTATAAGTGCAATAACTTGCACTTATACTGTATAATGTTCTTTACACGGGGCAGCGATCTCAGAGAGCCTAACTCCGAACCAGTGAGGGGGAGGAGGGTTTGAGGGGAAGTGACTGTTGAAAATGAAGATTTTCATGTGGGACTTGAAAAAGGGGAAAGAGGGGCAAGGCAGAGGGATTGAGAGAAAGTGAGACATATTAAAACAATAATAATCCTTGCATTTGATATAGTGGTTTTCGAGTGCTCTAACCACTGAACTACAGGACTCCAAACACTTTCCATGTCATTGTTCCAATATCATTTTAAATAAATTCAATACCTAGTCAAATGTGTCCCCCAAACCAACAAATGAAACCAGTTTGTATGACAAGTTCCTTTCAAATCGGGAGGGATTCCTAACACACTTGATTAGGCCACCTGGTGCGTACACAGCCTGTGGGTGGAAATAAGTGTAGAATAGGAGCAGACTAGACCATTGAATACTCTCCACTTAAAAGAATGTTTGAGCATGAGTTCTATTTTTGAAGTGCTATTCCAATACAACATTGTACTGTAATAGGAAACCTGCAAAGCAGAATGCACAAATGTATTTTGTTTTCCTTTAACTTAAAAAAACAATTAGATGTGAATCCAAACTACAGGTCATGGAATAATAATATTGTCACAATAATTCTTACATTTTATGGGACATCCCCCCAACGTGAAAGAAGCTATACAAATGTAATTTTGTTGTTGTTGTTACATTTGATACAGCGCCTATAATGAGACAAAGGTGTTTTGTCAAAAGTATTTCACAAGATGCATTGTAAAGTGGAGTTTGTTTACTTGGTTGACAAATAATAAAAGTTGTTTTGAACAAGATACAAAACAGTGCTCCCTCAAGGAACACAGAGATATTATTGGGAAAATCTGATGTTGTGTATAACCCCATCCTTTTTCCCCTGGGAGTAATTTACAACACCAGCATTGTACCCTCCAGCATGGAAGTCTCATTTCACTCCTCACTGATCTCTCCAGTTCTATCATCCATTTCATCTAAAACTCCACCTCTCACCTCCTCACCCCACACCAATCTCTACATGGCCATCACCCGAATTCATGCTCTATTGTCTCCCCATTACTGCGATGATCAACAACAAAATTCTCACCCTCAGATTCAAAACCCATCACAACCTAGCACCTCCCTACCTCGCTGATGCACTCTCTGACCCATCTCATCTGTCCTCTCCCTTCGCTGGAATCACCATAGTACAGTAGAAGCCCGTTTATCCGTGACTCGATGCACCGGCACTTCCGTATAACCGGCACGCCAAAAAAAAGTCCCCATTCGATAAACCAGAACTTATCCGGAACAATTGCGTGGAGCATTTGTAAATGCATAAATATTAACAGATAATAACAGAATATTGTATTGATACTTAGTGTTAAAACTACTCTCTTGCACTTTTTACCTTTGCTGGTAGATGCTGTGCTTGAAGCCATGATGCTGCGGTTGAGGTTTAGAGTCCAGCGATTCTTTTTAAAATGGAGCACGCCAAGCGTGCTCCATTTTCGCTCAGGTGCAGTATTTTGGTTTGCCGCTAGTAGTCTAGGGCTATCGGCTTGCCGTTAGTAAAGTCGCGCAACTTTAAATTCGCGCTGCCGTTTTTCTCACCCGCTTGGCGTCCTCCATTTAAAAAAGAATCGCTGGACTATAAACCTCAATCAGTAAAGGTGAGAAGCACAAGAGAGTAGTTTTAAAAATAAGTACCAATATAATATTCTGTTATTATCTGTTATTACTTAGTCTGGTTAGTATGGTGTGTGTTAAAAGAACTTTAATTTTTTTGTAATGGGTTTTCGGCCGTGGACCGCCCGAATATCTGGCAGGCACTTTAACCGGCATTGGTCAGGTCCCGTGGGTGCCGGATAAACAAGCTTTTACTGTACATTGGTCCTCACCATATAATGTCTTGTTGTACCAATCTGCTGCCTTTGAAAAATGTCTAGCTGTACCTACCACAACAATAGCAGCAACCGTACATTTATACAGCGCATTTCTGGTCAAATCTCACAGTGCTTCACTGAGCCAACTGGGTGCCCGAGCTGGGGTTTTAGGAATGGAAGAAGGCAGGGGTGGGAGAAAAAGAACAAAAGAACTGTCAAAACAAAGGTCAATAATAATAATTATTGTTCCATTTGATATAGCGCTTTTCATGTCTTCTAGACGTCTCAAAGGACCTCATAGAATTTATGGTAAAGTGAATTGACTGTATATTTGTGGGTGAAACCACCTTTAAAGTCTGTATTAATTGTACCTCAGTGGTAGAGCACTCACATTTCCTTACTGCACAAGCGACTGTTTGTGGGACACTGCTGTGTGCAATGGCTGCTGTATTTCACCCACACATATACAGTCAATTCACTTTGCAGTATACTCTGTGAAGTGCTTCGAGATGTCTAGTTGATCTGAAAAGCGCTATATCAAATGCAAGGATTATTATTATTAGGCTTGTGCAGTAAGGAAACGTGCCCAGTTTCCACATACCAGGAATCAAATTCAGGTCACTTGCTTGCGATGAGCGACAATCAATACAGACTTTAAAGGGGCTAAGGAGGGAACAAGGCAAAGGCATTCGGAGTTCTAGAGACCTAGGGCAGAATATCTGAAAGCTTGCCTACTGATGGTGCGGCGGGATGAGCACAGGGCATGTAGCAGGCCAGTGTTCACAGAGTGAGCAGATGAGTACTAGCCATTTTTAGCTTGAAAGGGCTTTATTTGGTCACATTAATAGTTTCCTTATTACAAGCGCTTGATAATAATCCCTCAAAAACACAATTGGTCATGTTAATCCACAACTGTTTGTGTGACACTGCTGTGCATAATTGTCTGCCACGTTTCGCCCATATATATAGTCAATTCACCATACAGTATAGTCTATAAAGCGCTTTGAGAAGTCTAGAACATGTGAAAAGCGCTATATCAAATGCAAGGATTGTTATTATTAATAGCACACAACTAATTATAATATAGTAATAGCCCGTTTATCCAGCACTCGCGGGACCTGCCCAATGCCGGTTAAAGCCCCTGCTGAATATTTGGGCAGCCCGTAGCCGAAAACCCATCATAAAAATTTAAAGTTCTTTTAACACACACCATACACACCAGACTAAATAATAACAGATAGTAACAGAATATTGTATTGGTACTTATTGTTAAAACTACTATCTTGCCCTTCTCACCTTTACTGATTGAGGTTTACAGTCCAGCGATTCATTTTTAAATGGAGGACGCCAAGCGAGTGAAAAAAACGGCAGCATGATATTAAAGTCGCGCAACTTTACTAGCGGCAAGCCGATAGCCCTAGACTCTACTAGGGGCAAACCAAAATACTGCACCTGCGCGACAATGTGGGTTATCGGCTAGCGTTATCGGCTTGCCGCTAATAAGGCTTTAAAGTCGCGCTCCGTTTTTTTCACCCGCTTGGCGTGCTCCATTTTAAAAAGAATCACTGGACTATAAACCTCAACCGCAGCATCATGGCTTCAAGCGCAGCATCTACCAGCAAAGGTGAGAAGTGCAAGAGAATAGTTTTAACAATAAGTTCCAATACAATATTCTATTATTCTATTATTATTTATGCATTTACAATGCTCCACTGCTATTGTTCCGGATAAGTTCTGGTTTATCGAATGGGGACTTTTTTTTTGACGTGCCGTTTATACGGAAGTGCCGGTTCATCGAGTCACGGATAAACGGGCTTCTACGGAAATAGTAATAATCTCAGCTTCAAGATGGCTCTCTTTCATTATTAAAGCATTTAGAGAAGTGCATTTAAACTAAGCATTACCATCCGGAATTTTCCAGCAGGTTGCGAAGAATTGATTGAGGCACCGAGCAGTTGTAATAGCCCATTCCGATATAGGACCTCCAGATCTTATTCTTGCTTGCAATCTTGTGTAGATTATCGAGGATTTCATTTTCACCTGAGGTTAAAAACAAAGTTATAGATGTCCTTATCTCAAACATAATGGGAATAAAGCTTTCAAACAAATTGTGAAAATATACTGTGTGACTGAATTGGTAATGTAATATAATGTAAGTGTCAGCCAGGCTCAGTTGGTATCTCGCTCGAGACAGAAGGTGCTGAATTCAAGCTCCACACTGTGACTCATAGTCCAGTTTGATAATGTAGTGCTGGGAGTGCTGTCTTTTGGATGAATCCGGGGCCTTATTCAGGTGGATGTTAAACATGCCACTGGAGTGTTCAAAAAAAAGGGGAGTTTTTCCCAGTTTCCTGGCCAACAATTCCCCAGATCATTCACTTCATGGTTATTTGAGGGACATTCTTGGACACAAATTGCTCCTTGGTTCTCCCTACGTGAAATAATCTGTACAAACATAAATTGTTGTTATAATTGAGTTTCATCTGAAGGATTATTGGCCAGGGCAATATGAAAAATCTGTTCTCTTTTTGAAGAATGTTGTGGGATATATAATGTCCAAACGAAGATAGGAGCTCAATTTAACATCTCAACCAAAGCACAGCACTGATGCTGTGCCACCGCCCTGAGCGACTACACTAGGGTGTTATTTTTCACTCAACCCCAATTCCCGGTCTGAGATTGGAACCCACAACTTTCTGATTCAGAGATGGCTACTGTGGGCATTTAATAGGAAGTTTGTCTAATGAAACCGTTTGATATTTTCACGAGGATATGAGTGTAGAATCTTCCAAAAGTTTCTATCCCAATCCCAACCTCCTGTTCAACAAGATCAACAACAACAAAATTACATCTAGACAGCACCTATTCAGGCCCATATCCCTGTCTGTCCAGTGCCTTTCTCCTGATGTGAAAGGTACTGGACAAATGTAATTTGTTGTTGTTGTTCTAAAGCTAGATTGTGCTCTGGGACTCTGCCCTGTATGAAAGTCACTATCTAAATGCAAGTTGCTGTTGTTGTCATAAACCTATTTGAAAATTTGTCACGATCGCATTGCTTACGCATATGCAATCTGTGACTTAACAATGCTAGGCTTTCCTCAGTTGGTAGCAATTTAATCTTTGGTCCAGAAAACTGTAGATTCAAGTCCCGTGGTGAGGCTTTCAGCTCAGAGTCCAGGCAGGCATTCTAGTGCAATGTTAGGGGTGCACTGCAAAGTAGGAATGACCAGCTTTCAAATGAAAATTTAGACAAAGATGTGTGTGGTTTAGATGGATGCCAAAGACGCTATTTTGAAAGAAAACATGTGCTGAGTTTCTCCTATTAACCTGGTTGAAAGCAGCTATCATTACTCTGCCAAACGCAAGGGAGAGTCACAATGCATACATTATCACCCTGCAACACTGAAGTGGAAACTGAAGTTCTCTAAGATGAAAAAGTACTAAACACTGTTTATGGGATCTCTCTGCATGAAAATTGATTGCTATGTTTACTTACACTACACACTCCATTTGATAGCAACAACCTGCAAAGAGATTCAACTTTACCACTACAGGTAAACCTCTATTTAGGATGGGATTGTGTTCCTGAAAAACTGTATCTAGATCGAAACGTCCTAAATCGAAATGTGATTTCCCAAGCGGTCCCATTATATAACCAGAGATGCGTTCTTTTCACAAAATTTTCAGACCTTAAACCCACTAAATAACACACAAAACCACACGACATAACACATAAATTAACACACATAGACAAAAAGGGGTACTTGGGGTAACTGTACAGTATTGTACAGCGCCTTGGGATGTCCTCTCGACGTGAAAGGCGCTATATAAATGTAAGTTTTGTTTGTTTGTTTAATACTGGCAAACTTTAATACAGTACACTACTGGCAAACTTTCATATTGGCGGTGTAGCAGTGGCAATGGCACTTGCAGCTTCCCCACTATCTTGATGTTATGGAGCCCATAGCGTCTTTTAAACCTTTGAAACCACCCTCTGCTAGCACTGAAAGATGATGCCGTTGAGCCTTCTCCTTCCTGATCATTTAGCTCCCTAAACAATGATTTTGCCTTCTCTTGGATAACCAGGGTGTTGAGTGCTTTATTACGCTGGTTCTGATCCTCAATCCAGACAATCAGCATTCTTCCCATGTTTTCCATCACATCACTCCTATGTTTTGCTAATCTGCTTGCACCTGTAGCTGTAACACACCTTGAACTTGCCAGTATATTGTCCTTATTCTGTTTTATAGTAGCCACCGTCGATCTAGCTAGCCCTGAAGCCCACCTGACGTCTGTACCATTTTCACCAGACTTGATGTGCTTTATCACCTCCAATTTGGTATCTAAATTGATGATTTTGTGGGCTTTCTGGCCGCTAGCGGTATTACCACTTCTCATTTCACTTACTATAAACTTGCTATAATCACGGTAGACGCTGTAAATCACTCATATTCGGGAATGTTTCAAAATTACTGTAAATACTGACATGGCACGGTGTCGTTTCAAAATCAGCTGGCTTTTACACACTGACGTAGCGACATGCTATTGGCCAGTTCAAAAGCTTGGATATCAGGTGCAAGCTTTAATTTCATAATCATGGTGTCCATTATTTGAAATACAGTATGTATCCTCCTTCGAAACAAAAAGCTCTTTATGTTGCATAACTTACATCTGCCCAAATCACAAGGCAGACAGAATCCCAAATGAGTAACGATAATCTGGAAATAAATAATGTAGTGTGTTAGGTAGGCAAATGCAGCAGCTAACTAATGTCAGCAGTTTACAACAGGCAATAATTGGAAGTATAAATAAGAAAAGGAAGGAACTGAAAATAAATAAAAGGAACAGAGCGAAAATAAAATTAAAGGTGGAGCAGTGAGAAACATGGATTTGGAGCAGCAGCCAATATATGCATGTGTAGAACATTAGAAGTCTATGTCAAGTATAATCATGCTGTAGCTTTGTATTTTTCCATTTGTGGCTGCTTTCTTACACCGCAAACTTCTGTTTACCGAGCTGTAAGTAGGAACCTGGTTATTAATCGATTGGCTGATTACTTTTCTGGGCATCATAATCCCTCAACAAAAATAAATAATCATTTGGTCACTCAATTCACAACTGACTGTGCACAATTGGTTGCCTCATTTTGTTCAGTCAATTTACTTTATAGTATATTCTGTGAAGCACTTTGAGATGTCTAGAAGACGCGAAAAGTGCTATATCAAATGTAAGGATTGGTTATTATTACACTTAGGTGATAACACAGAGCACAAAGCATCTTCAACATCCTGGGGTGGCTTCAGGTAACAATAATGACCTTTGGATTTGATATAGCACCTTATCAAGTTGTTCAGACACTGTAGAGCCCTTCACAGGATAGTCTGTAAAGTGGTGTGACTGTGTTTTTGAGGCAAATGGAGCATCCATTGTATGCAAAGCAATAAACTGCCATGGAGTGAGTGACCAATTTTATGGGGTATTGATGACCAGGACACCGGGAGAAAGTCCTTTCTCTTTTCAAGTAGTGCCATGGGATCTTTAACGTCCACCTGAACAGGCAGTTTAACATTTTATCCAAAAGATGCCAGCTCTCCACAATCCTGTGTATCCCCTGTACTGCATTGGAGTATCAGAATCAACTGTGAAAAAAGTGGAGGTTGAACCTGCAACTTTCTGATGGATAGGCAACTGAGTCAACAACAATAAAATTGGACTTAAATAGCGCCTTTCACGTCGGGAGGACATCCCAAAGTGCTGAACAGTCAGGTCAGAACTCGAGCAAAGAGGGAGGGTCGGGGTAGGAGGAAGGGATGGGAAAGGGGGAGAGGGGAACGAGTTAGTGGGGGAGCCGAAGGCGTGGTCAAAGAGGAAGGTCTTGAGACCAACTTTGAAGGAGGAAAGGGAGGAAGCAAGGTGGAGTGGCTGCGCTGCGGGATGGAATTCCAGTGTGGGAGCAGAGACGCTGAAAGCCCAGCCGCTGATGGTTGGGTGGCTAGGGCGGTGGATGTGGAGCAGGCCTGAGTCTGCTGAATGGAGGGTGCGGGCAGCTGATAGGGGGACAGTAGGTCAGAGAGATAGGTGGGGGCAAGGCCGTGAATGGCCTTAAAAGTGAGGATGAGGATCTTGAATTCGATCCTCTGGGGGATGGGGAGCCAGTGGAGATGGGCGAGGGGGGAGTGATGTGGTCGCCATGTCTAATACGGGAGAGTACACGAGCTGCAGAATTCTGAACGATCTGCAGCCCTGTAAAGGGAGGAGCTGGGAAGGCCGACGAGGAGAGAGTTCCCGTAGTCAGGCTGGCATCAGGATAGACCAGGATCATTTGTGGAACATGTTAGTGCATATAGCTTAATATTCTCACTACACTTAATTGATGCCTTCGTTTGCTACACCATCGGGGAAGCTCTGACTACTGGAATTTGTTGGCTAGGAAATTCAAATAATAGATAACTGGCAGTCAGTCACAAGGCAGCAGAGTGAGGCTCATTAACAAATTACCAATGCAAAGCCTGAAGAATTTGTGAACATTAGAAGAAGCCAAGGATTAGTTGTTTATTAAAGTTGCAGAATATCCTGATTTAATGAAGGCTTGTTATTTCAAAATGACAACTGGAAAAAATGTATACGAAATGTGCAACAGTTAAAAGACGATGGTTATCACACTGTGCAACATTAATTTTAGCTGTAAATTAATTGCTAGGAAATACACAGACCAATACACAGACCAAAATGACCAAATGTGTATTCCATTGTGGTTTGTTGAAAGCAATTGTGTCATACTTGTTTATGTCTTGAATAAGTAAATGAAGAGTCAAAGTGCAGATTTCTCAGAAGGTTGCACTGTTAACAGCTTAAAGCGAGGCGTGTGCAGTCTTTATCTGAAACTAAAAATAGTTTTTCATGTCTCAGGAGTATGAGGTTAAGTGATTACGTGGGGCTTGAGTTTTACAGTAACTCTGTAAAAAAGACTCAAACCATTCTTTGTTCCTTTAATGAGGATTATTACAGGCAATACAAAATGGGTCATGTGAACTACCATACTCTCCAAATGTAAGTAGCTGGAGTCATTTTGTAGCATGGTCGCGTTTGAATGTGCTGATGGGTAAGAGAGAGAAGTTCATGACCAGCGACGAGCCAAATGTAATAGCCTCCAGGGAGCTTCTCGTGTTCCCGGCCCGCACTTTTAATAATAATGATAATTCTTGCATTTGATATGACGCCTTATACAATATTACCCAGAATATTATAGAATACCTAGAATGGTACCAGGATTGAGGGACTTCAGTTATGAGGAAAGGCTAGATAGGCTAGGTTTATTATATTTAGAACGGAGAAGGTTGTGAGGAGACCTAATAGAGATTTATAAAATCATGAGGGGATCATGACAGGGTTCGACAGAGTGAATAAAGAAAAACTGTTTCCACTGGTGGGCGAATCTGTGACTCATGGTCACAGATTTAAAATAGTTTCAAAACAAAGCAGAGGGGAGCTGAGGAAAATTTTTTTCACTCAGTGGGTTGTTCGAATCTGGAATGCATTGCCTGAAAAGGTGGTGGAGGCCTATTCGATAACAGCGTTTAAAAGAGAATTGGATCTTTATTTAGGGAGAACAGGTCTGAGAATCCTTTTAAAATATAATTTTCAGGAATCTACAATCTACAATCTACCTGCTGAAGTTTCAAATGGGGGGCATAGGGAGATTACATTGAAGGTATTTGTGTAAGCATCAAATGAAACATTAATAGCTCTTTTTTATTTTTTTTAATATATAAGTCCACTGACCTTTGCGCTTTATTTAGTCAGATCCTCTTGTCGAATTGCATTGTGTACCAGACTGGTGTGGAAACAAAAACAAGGTCATTGGCATCTGTTTCTTTAGTATAAGGAAATTACCTGGGGTTACTTCAATATACAGTGTGGGATGAGATTTTTGTTTGACTGAATACGCCAGTGATGGCTCACGTGAAAAAAAGGTGTGTTCCTGAAGCATTCCTCGCTTTTTGTTATGTACTATAATATGATACAAAATAATCACCTTTTTAATGGCACAAGTTTAATTGTTCCACTAAACCAATTGCAGAACGAGTTTTTTTCCTGGACCATTATTTTCGTCTGTGTTGCTCTGAAATTTCATATTATGGCAAGCCTAAACTCATCGCTCTTTGGGAGGGTCGTAATAATTTTACAAACAAAGTTGAGTGGGAGATAAAATGAGCAAAAGAGTATACTGGCACCACCCAGTACTTATGGATAGAGGGATTAAGGGATATGGAGATAAAACAGGTAGGTGGAGTTACATTAGAAGATTAGCCATGATTTTATTGTACAGGCTCGAGGGCAGGCTCGAAGGGCTGTGTGCCCTACACCTGCTCCTAATTCTTATTTTCTTATGGAGAAGCGGTTGCTCTTTCAGAGTAATAACAACAATAATAATAATAATAATAATCCCTGCATTTGATATAGTGCTTTTCATATCTTCTAGAAGTCTCAAAGTACTTTCACAGAATATACTGTAAAGTGAATTGACTGTATATTTGGGGGTGAAATGTGGCAGGCAATTGCGCACAGCGTGTCCCACAAACAGTCATGGATTGAAATAACTAATTTATTATTGTTTTTTTTGGATGGATTATTATTAGGTGTGTGGAGTAAGGAAAATTGCCCAAGGTTTTGCCCTGCCTGGATTTGAAACACAGGTCTCACGCTTGTAAAGCAAATGCTCTAACCACTGAACTACTGCACTCCACAGACTACAATACTGCAAAGCTCTGCTCGGTGTGTGAACTGGGAATGGGTGCGTCTTTGACATTATGTAGGGCAGGAGTCGGATTATTGACATATCAATGACACCCGCTTAAACTTCCGTTCTGAGGAAGCTTCTTAGTCACCTTTATTTTTAAATGTCTCTGGTGCTTCATATTATTCCTCATATCCTCGAGGGTACTCCATATCGATCCTAGGAAAGTTTAGATAACAGTAAGGCTGAAGTTTTGTCCTGCTTGAATTTATCGTAAGGAGCCAATTTGATTATAAAATGGTGTACTGTGGACCCCATAAAACATATGCTACAGCCAGCTTTTGTGACACCAGCAGTGATCTGATGTTCAGCGCCTTTGGATGTCCTCCCAATGCAAAAGGCGCTCTACAAATGTAATTTGGTTCTTATTGTTGTTGCAGGCTGACCAATGTTCTTTTAACGCAGGTTCATGTTGGTGCACATGAATGAGCATGGTGTCCGCTTAAGCAGTGAACCTGACCATCATGCTTCGTTACTGCAGTTTCAGATTTTCTAATAAAAATAATGATAATCCTTGCATTTGATATAGTATATTTTCATATCTTCGAAACATCTCAAAGCGAATCACAGAATATACTGTAATTGACTGGGTATTTTTGTGGGCAAAATGCAGCAGTGTCTCAAAAGCCTATTCTGGTGGGGATGTCGTTGGTGGGGGGAGGGGGGGGGGAGGGGGTTGCTGGGGTGGAGAAGAGGAGAAGAGATTGTAAACTACAGAAAAGCAAACAGCAAATCTACTAACAACCGGGTTCCCATTTACCACAAGGTAAACAGACGTGTGTGGAGTAAGGAAAACTGCCCAATGTTTCACCCTGTTGGGAATCAAACCAAGGACTTGTTGATTGTGAGGGAGTGCTCTATCCATCTACGTCCATTAAGTTAGAACACAATTTCTCTGTGGTTGGTTGTAGTGGAGAAGCTGACACCAGTAAATGAATGGCTTTCTTTTGTGTTATAATTTCAATCAGTCAATCCAGCTCTATCCCCACACTTTGGAACTCCATCCCACAATCCCTTCACCTTGCTCGCTCCATTGACTCCTTCAAGGCACGATTCAAGACCCTTCTTTTCAGCCATGCCTTCAGCCGCCCTCCTACATCTCTGCTCTCTCTTAACCCAACCCTGCCCTCCCCACTCCCCACACTTAGGTCTTGACCCCTAACTGTTCTTGGGATGCCTTGGGATGTCCTCCTGACATGAAAGGCATTCTACAAATAATAACTTTCAACAAATGTAATTTGTTGTTGTTGCAGATTGTTTTTGTTATAAATTAGTTTACTGCAAAACATTTTTTAATAAACTGTTTTAAAACAAATAATTTATGCAAAAGGCAGTGGGTCCATTATGTACTATGCATACAACAACAAATAACAACAACAACTTTGATTTATATAGCGCCCTCCACGCTGGACGGCGTCTCAGAGCACTTCACAATAACGGATCCCGTGTGTAAATCTAGCTTTGCTATTTGTCATTTTAAAGTACATATCATGATTCTCATCCAAAGGACAGCACCTCCAACTATGCAATGCTGCCTCAGCATTGCATTGGGAGTCTAGGCCTCAACCTTTATTACACTTCCAGCTCTTACTGGAAAATACATTGCGGCAAATGCTTGGTCATGCATTCTGGTTATATACAAACTGTTTACCTCAGCTAGTAGAATTCCACTCTAAAGTTAATCCAAAGTTCATGATATTTTCAGCATGACCCAATTTTCTTATCATGCATTTAGGTTTTGGCATTAGCATAGCTCAACATTAGGTTATTGCACTTTAGCGTCATCTAGGAACCCAGTTGTTAGTCAACTGGTGGATCACTTTATCGGGGGTAATAATTCCTTCAAAAATATAATTACGATATTGATAAATTGGTCACTTCAATCCACAACTGTTAGTGGGACACTGCTGTGTGCAATTAACTGCCACATTTCGCCAACAAAATATAGTCAACTTAGTATATTCTGTAAAAAGCTTTGAGACCTCAAAGAATTGATAAGGCATTAGATCAAAAGCAAGGATTATTACTATTGTTATAAACAGCCATGAGGTAAATGCCCAATTAATCTGGAGACCAGTAAGTATGTTGAGAGAAATTCACATTTCTTACAGAATTATTATCAATTAATTATTTGTTATTGAATCACTCTTGGAGACTCGGAGAAGTGACCCAAATTGCTTTTGTGGGCAAAACGAGCAGCCAACTGTGCACAACAGTGTCGGTATAAACAGTTGTGGATTGAGTGACCAATTTTGTTTTGAAGGTATTATCACCGCCAGAAAGAGATCCGCCAATCAATTGAACAACCAGGTTCCTACACACTACTAGGTAAAAAGAGGTATGTGGAGCAGGGAAACTTGACTAAGGTTTCGCCCTGCTCAGGAATCAAGACAAGGTGAGTGCTCTAAGCAATATGCTCTAACCGATAAACTAAAGAGGGTTATAATTAACAACAGGCATGATGAAACAAGTGCATGTAGTGCAATTGAATTTAACTAGCAATTTCAACCGTGGTCAATATCACAGAATCTGCATTACTGCACAGGCTAATACCCTCACACTAGCAGCATTGGTGCTTCCTTGTCCACGACTTCCTTGCCTGGACACCCTTCCATTTGGCACTCGTCTTTCTTAAATAATCCAATGGTATTGAACAAAAGACATTCAGTGCAGCTAACCAGCTGTAGTGAAACAATAATTCACTAGCACTCACCGTAAAAGACAGAGGGATTTCTTTCCCCAAAAAAATGGTTGAAGAAATGTGTCTAAAATTGTCTAAAGTTACATTAGTTCATTCATGAAGAGGATTTGTTTGCAGATCAAAGCTTCAGATTTCCAAACAATTGCTTCAATATTTCGGGCTGTGCCATATTACGCATCTATTTGAGCAACAACTAGGCATTGAACTCATGCACAATCGATAATGGTTTGGAATGTTTGAAAAGCAAGTTGTTAAATGCCCTTTGTTTTGCTCTGAGTGAAAATCCCAGCAAATCAATCCCTAACTTACTGATTGGGAGGGGGGAGGGGGGTGGGGAATTATCAAATAAGAATATTGATAAACCTTATACTGTATATGACATAATGCCTTCGTGTCAGAGAAACACTATTCATTTTGAGTAGTGCCTTGGGGTGTTTAACATCCACCTAACAGGCGGACAGGACTTTGGTTTAATGTCTCATCAGAAGGTTGGCACCTTTGCCATTGCAGCCAACCACCTGCCACCACATCAGTGTCAGCCTGAACCATCTGAGTTCAAAGTCCCAATGTGGGGCTTGAACCCTTTGCGATTCAGAGACAAAAAGAACTACCAACTGAGCCGGACTGACACCACACGATACATAATCATGGCTAACCAATTAAATGTTGTAACAGTACCTATAACCTTTCTCTCCAACTGTCTCCACCCTGTAATCCCCTGTTTACAGAATGGCTGAAATCCAAACTTGCTACTTGTAAAGGTTGCTATCGATTGATCAAATAGATGCTGCAACATGATTATTCCGGCATCCTGACATGAACTTGATGTCTAAGCTTTATCCCACTGACCTAATAAATACATATACAGTGTAAATTATTACAACACTGTTTACTCAGGGAAAGTTACAGCAGTGCAGTGTTTCTCAACTGGGACGAAAACCAGGGCCCATCTGTGATAATCTCACGGCCAATCCACACCAGAGATCCTTTTAGATTGATTGGCTTTACAGGCTCATCTACTTACTGTCACTATGTTTATACAGTAAGAAGAAACCAAATGGGTCCATGGAATCTAAAAGTTTGTGAAACACTGCCTTAGAGGACAAGATAATATAATGTTAAATGGGGATTCCGAATTTCATCTTCAACTCATAAAATCTGATCGATCAAGCGGCTAGAAAAATGACACATTTGGTATTTACAGTATTTCTATGAGGCATTTTGTGTGCTACAGAAATAAAGGTTAGAGTAGAAATGATTGGATTTTAGATTTTGAAAATTTCTCTGCTGCATTATTACAGTGATAATTGAGGGAAGACCTTTACAATTCCCTTTCTGGGATCAAAGTGTGTCCGCCTTGTCGCCTGCATAATGAGACACCCATTACAGTGCTGTGACTTCTGTCACGCATGTGGAGAAGGTAAACAACTCCAGATGATATGCTCTGGATTATTCAGAATTACTTTCCCTATTCCCTCACCAGACATGTTTGTTTTAACCACTCCGAGACACTACCCTGCATAGAGGAACTATATAAATGCAAGTTGTCATAGCTTTAATTTCACTCCTACTTCAATGGATAATAATAACAATGGTTTTAAACAACTTTTTTTTATCATTGGGTTTGAAGTAAATACTTTAACTCACAATTTTTTGGGACCATGTTTTTGTGAGCAAGAGGAACCGTGTTTGATTCCCAGGGGTGGGTGAAAATTTAGGCAATTTTCCTTACACCACCACCACCTGACTCTGCTTTACTTAGTAGTAAGTAGAAACTCAGTTGCTGGTCACTTTCTAGGGTTGATAAACCCTCCCCAAAAAAAGTTGCTCTATCCACATTTGTGTGTGTGAGATACTGCTGTGCGCAATTGGCTCATGTTTTGCCCACAAAATGCCAAGCCACTTCACAATATACAGTTTTCCGTAAAGTGCTTTGAGGTGTCTCGATGACGTGATAACGTGCTATATCAAATGCAAAGATTATTATTATATTATTCTTTGGGCTATATTGCAAATGGACATCTCTCAGATTGGAAAATCTACTATCCACACCACTACAAAGTGTAACTCCTCATTATTCAGCGCCAACAATTGACCAATGTGTGCAGAGTGCAAAATCCTTACCAGTCAAAAAGAAAATATACTGTATCATTTTTCTCAGGGAAATAAATGGTAGAAACAGCTTCAGTGTGTGAGGACTCCGGTCTAGACTGACCAGTTACTGAGCCGTTGATTTGGAAACCCTGGAAGTTGTGGGTGCATTGAGGTTGGTTAAAGACAGAAACAGGCTTGGTCAAAATTGCCTCCCTCTCCTCCCCCTACAGCTGAACAGTATGCCATGGTTAATGGCCATTTGGTCAAGCTAACTGTATTCCTTGGGAATATAGCATAATTAATATATATTTGAAAGAAAAAAAATTGCAAAGCTATTGGGAAAGAATAGAGGAGCGAGACTAACTAAACAGTTCTTTCAAAAAGATAGCACAGGTACGATGGTCCAATTGGCCTCCTTCTGTGCTGTAAGATTCTATGATTCTGTAACCCAAGAGAGGAAAAGAAAGTCAGAAAGTCAGATACTTTCAGGGAGATGGTGAAAAGAACAAACAAGCAAACAGACTAATCATATTCCAGTCGTACGTGTGACAGCTTGCAAGGTGCTGAAATGTAACCTGCATATCTGCCACAATGAAAGGAACACCACCTCCTCTATTCCTACCCTGCAAGATAATTAAACTTGATAGCCAAACTTCACTCTGAAGGTACAATAATTAAACTTAACCTTTTAAAAAAGATCTTCACTTTCAACAAATTGAGGCTACAGGCATTTTCTGTGACATCAAAACATGTGATCATCTGTTATACTCCTCAGCCACATGTCCTGTGTGAATAGAAATCTCCAACATGCTACAGTAAAAGTCAGTTTATCTGGCACCTGTGGGACCTGGCCAATGCCGGTTAAAGCACCTGCCAAATATTCGGGTGGCCCACAGCCAAAAACCCACTTCAAAAAAATTAAAGTTCTTTTAACACACACCATACACACCAGACTAATAACAGAATATTGTATTGGTACTTATTGTTAAAACTTCTAAAATCTATTCTCTTGCGCTTCTCACCTTTGCTGACTGAGGTTTACAGTCCAGTGATTCTTTTCTGAATGGGGGATGCCAGGCGGGTGAAAGAAGTGGCAGTGCGATTTTACGCGACTTTACTAGTTGCAAGCTGAAGCCCTAGACTCTACTAGCGGCAAACCAAAATACTGCACTTGCGCGACAATGTGTGTTATTGGCTAGTGTTATCGGCTTGCCGCTAGTATGACTTTGAAGTCATTCGCGCTCCTTTTTTTTGCCCGCTTGGCGTGCTCCATTTTGGGAGGGGTCGCTGGACTGTAAACCTCAACCGCAGCATCATGGCTTCAAGCGCAGCATCTACCAGCAGGGGTGGGGGGCGCAGGAGAGTAGTTTTGACAGTGAGTGCCAATACAATATTCTGTTATTATGTTATTATTTATGTATTTACAAATGCTCCACTGCTTTTGTTCCGGATAAGTTCCGGTTTATCGAATGGGGACTTTTTTTGGGGGGTGCCGGTTATACGGAAGTGCCGGTGCATCGACTCACAGATAAACGGGCTTCTACTGTATATGTTAATACTGTACTCATTCCTCTGCCTTTATAAACAATTCTAGTACTGTGTAAACAGAGTTCTTATTTTGTTAAAATATTTTTAATCAAAAGGTTTAATCAACAGATTAATTGAAAAGTCACTTGTGCAGCTATCACGCAGCAATGCAGTCAACTCAGCCATCTCAGCACAGATGAGGGTGATATATTCAGCATGGCTTGGCTCACCACCAACAGTGAGCACCATAAGGAAAGATAGAAATCATTGTAGATTTGAGTGCTGAGTGCCAATAAAAACAGCATACATAGCACCTCTCCTCCCCTCCCTCCATCCCACCCTTCCTTGCACCTTATTATGTAATTAAGATGTCTCAAAGCAATTCACAGGATATACTGTAAAGTGAGATGAGTTTGCAGCACTCCAATGTACTCCTGATGCTGGACCAGCGAGCCCGAGGACAGCGATTCTTCCTACTCAGCTGCTGTTAACTCAAACGAAAGCCCAAACAGTATGGTGGTCGTTGCTGGAAAAGCACAGTTCACCCATTGATTTGCTACGGAATTATAGCTTTTTAAAAAACGCTAAATGCCAAGCTTCCTATTCCACCTCACCCTCACAATGCGTATACCCTTGTAAACACATGGGCCAAGATACTTGAAGTGGCTCACTGAGCAGATATAGCAACAACACTTTAGTTCTGTAGACTTTTGCAGGCAATAGGCAACAATCAAAGTGCTCTCAAAGTTCTTGTGAGATAAAAAGGCTGATTTGAGTTTTGTCTGCCTAGGATAACAATCCTTGCATTTGTTACAGTATACCTTATCATATCTGTTTCGACGTCTCAAAGTACAGAATATAAAGTAAATTGATTGTATATTTCGTGAGAGAAGGATCAGCTGTGTTTTCAATTTTAGATTATTAAAGCTCCACAACTTTCCAAAGCAGACTTTACTCTGGGAACAGATTCCACACGACTGACTGAGACCACAGCTGCGGCTCTCCTGCACAAACCAGACACATCCCAGTGGCCAGAGCTGCCTCATCATCAAGCTCAGATGATAACAATCTCAGTCTGTGACACAATATTGTAGAGCTAACTTTCCTGTGCAGTCAGCATTGCAGGGAGCCTGGAGGCAGACACTGCAGCTTGGGCGATGACAGCTGGAGAGTAGAATAGTCCCCGATGCTCAAGGGAATTTTTAAAAAACGCACACAAAAACAACTTGCCTTTACATAGGATCCTTCATGCAGGATAGTGACCCAGAGCACTTCTCAAGGACATGACAAATACCCTATCATGCCCTAAAATCAGTGACAGCTATTTGACCAGTAAAACCCAATATAAGCCAGACCAACACAGGTAAAGGGGTAATAGGGGGTGGGAAGATAGGTGAGCGAAGTGAGAGAGAAACAGGCATATGTAAAAGAAGAACTGCGCGAAGCCCTATCTCTGGTCGACAGTCTAGGCGAACGCAAATTTGATAGGTTTTACATAAGCAAATCCAATCAAACGCAAGGATCATTATTGTCATTAATACAAGTGCTCCAGGCACCATGTAAAGACAAGTTGTCTTGTTTCTCCAGTGGTGTAATGTCGACAGGCAAACAGACAGACAGACAGACAGACCATACCTCTGCCTAATATGGGCACACAGTGTTGGTGGTGGGGGGGGGGGGGGGAGGGAGAGTGGCTGATGGAGTAGTTGCCATTTGCTGGGGGGAGGGGGTGGGGCGGTGAGGGATGGGGGGGGGGGGGTCCTTTGTTGTCACGTGTGTCCCCGCGTTCCATTGGAATCGAGTGTAACAATGCTCCCTGTTGACAAACAATCAGGACCGCGGCAACAACAACAATGGGACGTTCTACTCACACACGGCGTCCTCCATCCTCAGCGGCCGCCTCAGGCGGATCCCCGCCGGCACCGTGTTGTCAATCAGCTGCTCGATACTCTTAACACACACACACACACACACGGGGAGGGGGGCAGAGGTAGGAAACGTCAATCAACATGTATTGAATCATCTTGCTATTCTACACACACACACACATATATATATATGCTATACACACACACACCCCTTGCTTGCCTCAACAATCATAAATAGTGCATTTTATCTCCTAGGATAATAATAATAATGGTGTAACAATCCTTGCACTTGATAATAATGTGTGTACAGACTGTGCGGCATTGCTATCGAACGTCTCCAAACGTACTCACTCCACCGGTCTTGGCTATTTGCCGGCGGCTTGGGTGGTGGTGGTTGGGTGGAGGGGAAGTTACTTATAATAAGTCAGTGATTGGTGCAGGTTGGCGATGTACAGTGTGCGGCGCTCTGGGCTGCAGCAAGGTTTTGAATGAAGCCGCCCGCCCGCCCGCCCTTATCGGTGTATGTTTCAACACCGGCCCTGACCCGAACTGGGGTATTTACGGTCTTTTCTGTTCGAAAGAATTAAATGCGCAGCGATGGCAACGTTTTACCATTACATCGAGTTCGGGAAAATTGCATTCACTTGTTAATCGATACACACACACACACTGTATATATATATATAGTTTATACATTATATATACACACACACACATATACTGTGTATATATATAGTCTATACATAATATATACACACACACATACTGTGTGTGTATATATATATATTTATAGTTTATACATTATATATACACACACGCACATACTGTGTATATATAGACTATACATAATACACACACACACACACAGTGATGATCATTTTAACAGTCTTATACACGGGACATTTCAAAGTCTGAGCCAGGCAGGGAGTGAGTGCTGAGTGGACCCCCCCCCCCCCCCCCCCCCCCACACACACACACACACCCCGAACAGTAAAGCCACAGTTTGCTGTGAGTGTCTCACCGCCAGCCCCAGGGTGCCGAGCATGTCCGTCTTCTCTTTGTCCCCGGGTCCGATGTGCCTCTCGGAGAAGTCATCGTGTCTGGGCAGGATCTTCTCGATCAGTCGCGTGTGTCGGGCGGCGGCGCAGCTCAGGGCTCGGACTCCGGTTGCCAGTCGATGCCGCCCCCGGGAGCCGCCGCCGCCGCCGCCGCCCGACGCGGCCGCCGGTAACTTGCCGCCGGAGAGCCGGCCCCCACCCCCCACCACCAGCCCGCGGCAGGTGGACTGGAAACTAGAGCGAGAAGTCGAAAGCAACCCCCACGATTTCACACAACTCTGCATGGTTCTCTGCACACAGACAGACAGAGACTCAGACAGACACACACTCACTCACACAGCCCGGCTCCCCTTTGCTCCCCACACACTTGACTTTGTTTTTTTTGTTATGTGTGTCTGGGGCGGGAGGGAGAGGGGGGGGCGCGGGGGGGAGGAAGAGAGATTAAAAATTGACTCCGGTTAATGAACTGTAAGCGCAATGGAGCGAAACAAGCGACTGCCTTATATACCGGCACCCAATCAACTGATCACACAGACGTGACGCGGGGACAAGCCCCTAAAAACATCATTAAACTCCAGCCTTGTTCAGCGCTTTTCTAACCACCAACTCTCCCTCCCAAAGTAGGGCTGCTCTGATCGGCTGGGGTCTTGCAAACAACGCTTACTGTTCCGATCGCTATGTTTAAGGTCACAGGCATTCTCTCACCCCCCCCCCCCCCTCCCTCTCCTCTCAACCCCTCACCTCCTCCCTCTCTTCACCTCCTCCCTCTTACCCCCTCCCTCTTCTCTCAACCTCTCACCTCCTCCCTCTCTTCACCTCCTTCCTCTCACCCCCTCTCCCTCTCCTCTCAACCCCTCACCTCCTCCCTCTCCCCCCTCTCAGCCTCTCACCCCCTCCCTCTCTTCACAGCCTCCCTCTCTCTCTCCCCCCCCCCCACCCACTCAGCCACTCTTCCCCTGGCAGCCAGTAAGTTATTAACAGGACTCCACACCACAACACCAAAAATGGGTATTTTTTTTCGTCACTTTATCTAAAATCCACGATCCTTGAGTGGGGGAGGGGCGTGTGTGTGTGTGTGTGTTGTGTGTGGTTGGGGGGGAGTTTCGTCTGGTTTCCGACCCGCCAATTTTTAATTAAAGCAATATATACAGTATGCATACAATATATGTGCTTTAATTTTCGCCATCCATTCGTTGGCAACTAACGGGGCAAAGGCGGAAACTGATCCTGAGCTGGGTTTGTGGGACAGGATGATATCTCGGCAGTGAAGAAACTGCAAGTTTTGTTATGTACAGTTGTAGTTGTTTTTATTGAAGGCCACAAGCAGACAATTAATAATCCCCTCCCTGATGGTACCATCTAGTGGAACCATGTGGGATATGTTAACCTGCTGCCTGGCTGTTATATTTATTAGAGTGTGATCGCCAAGCGGATAATAAATATATACTGTGTGCGCGTAACAAAAAAATATCATTTGAGTTCTGTAGCACTCGCCTTACAAGTGTGAGACCTGTGTTTCGACTCCAGGCAGGTCAGGGTGAAAACTTTCCTTACTCCACACGCCTAATAATAGATGCGTCCCCCAAACAAACCCTATAATAAAGTGATCATTTCAATCCACGAGTGTTTGTGGGACGCTGCTAGGCGCATTTTCGCCCGCAAATATTACAGTCAATTCACTTTACAGTATATTCCGCGAAGCGCTTCGAGACGTCTAGAAGATGTGAAAAGCGCAATATCAAATGCAAGGATAATTATTATTATATGTACATATATATATACCTATATATAATTTGTGTACTTTAACAGTTGTCTCTCTGAATCCTCCGAAGAGAAAAGGCGGCAGATTTGAGGAGGAAACGCTTGAGCAGGATCCAAACCACTCATATGATTTTTGCAGATGAATATACAATCTATTGGTCTACAGTGATAACCTGCGTGTATATTATTATGGTACCACCTTGTTAAATCAGTTATTTATCCCACAGGTCAGGAAAACCAATGGCTTAATACATGTGTTGCCCAAATCGGTAAACAAAGTTTAACACACGTCCTGTCTGATTTGATGCACGCGATCGCAAAGCAGAATATAAGTGACAAAAATAACTCGCTAACATCACTGTCTAGCGTGACCTCTAGGTCAAGGATAACCTCCAGTGCTCAGCTCAGACCGACTGATGTGGTCTAAAACTTTATAATTAAATCAAATATGTGTTGAGTTTCAATATGCTTTCACCTGTCTCAAATTGAAAAGAATATTAATTCGGAATTAGATTTCATAGAATTATTTAGAGGACACTATAGGATAATAATTAATGGCTAAAATGTGAAAGATGAGTGCAAATGCTTGTAATTTTGGTGAGCTGATATGAATTAAAGAGCAAAATAACCAATCGTCCCTAACAGATACAAATGTTACTGTGCACTGGGAGCATTCAGAGAGTGGGAAGGAATGACAATCTTATCAGCATTGTATCCTGTTGAAATGTCTCAAAGTGCAACATTTCATCATTTAATATTCAAAAGCGGTGGCAATGTCTGCAGTCAAGTACAACATTTATGTTTCCAACAAAGCCAGAATGTGAGTTGGTGGCTCGCACACTAGGTGAAACTCTCTTTCTGAAAAGAGTTATGGGATCTATGGGAAGTCTCAAAGCTTTCTTCACAAAATATATTAGAAAGTGAATTGACTGGATATTTGTGGGTGAAACGCAGCAGCCAATTCCACACAGCAGTGTCTCACAAACAGTTGTAGATTGAAGTGATCAATTTATTATTGGGGTTTTTTCTTGAGGGATTATTATCAGGCGTGTGGAGTAAGGAAACTTGTCCAAGGTTTCGTCATCCTGCCGGGTTTCATATCCAGGTCTCTCGCTTGTAAGTTGAGAGCTCTAACCACTGAGCTACAGGACTCCAAATGTAACATGAAAACTGCATGCAAACAGCCTGACAACAGCTTGGTTTAATTTAATGCTGCACTCCAATAACAAGTATAGTATTGCTGTCTCATATTTCAAAAATATCTGTCCTACCTTCTTTCCATTACAGCATCACGCTGTTTCCTAACAGCATCCCAGGCTTTAACACCCCACCCCCACCGTAACCTGTTCCAACTACAGTATTGATTATCCTCTCTATGTATAAATACTTACTGATGTATGTCCTATAAATGTCCCTCATTATCTGAGATCTCCTGTCCTGTTTGCCCGGAGTTTTGGTTCAGTTTTTCCATCCCATCAAGCATGACTTTTTGAGATTCTTATGGCATAACAATGATAATAATCCTTACATTTGATATAGTTCTTTCTCACGTTGTTGAAACATATCACAGCACTTCACAGTATAGATTGAGTATTATGCATTTTATTATGTAGTCATTATTCCCAGGAACTGGCTTCCCATCACAGAGAGGATACTTCTTTCAAAGTCCTCCATGCCCTCACTCCCTCGTATCTCTGCGACCTCCTAACCCCCTACCAACTTGCTTGCTGCCTCCGCTCAGTGGGCTCTGGACTACTTCACGTCCCTTGCCTCATCTGCCTCATCATTGGCGGGTAAGCCTTCAGCTACTCTGCCCCCACCCTCTGGAACTCCATCCCACAGTCAACTCAGCCTCGCCCCATCCCTTGTCTCCTTGAAGACCTATCTCAAGACCCTCCTCTTCACCTGTTCAATCTCTCCTTCCCCCCTTCTCTCCACCCTCCCCGATCCCGACCCACATCCTCCTGATATGAAAGGCGCTTAAACAAATGTAATTTTGTTGCTATTGTTATTGTATTCCAAGACTCATCTTTCTAGCACTAGGTATCAATTCAAGAAATCAAGTGATTACTGTGTTGATTAATTGCTACAATGCGGAAGAACCTCCAAACACTTAAAATTTTGGTGAGCTGCAAGACTCACTATTATTATTAAAAGAACAAATGAAACAATTGACAGCCTGACAATAATGAGCTAATTCAGTTAGGTACCTGTACCAGGAAGTCAGCCACAACAAAGAGAAATGCAGATAAACTTTTTCCTGATTTGGAGGACACCAAAGCTACAATAAAATAAATCTTGAGAGCAGGGTCACTTTAAGAGCAGGATCTCAGATGGTTTTGGTTTCTCCAGCTCCGTTAACCTTTCCAATTTCTGGACTTGTACTTGTGCTGCACTTGTAGCAGCCATTTGACTTTGTTTGATGAAAACATCCTTGAAAGTATGTAACTAAAATACAGCATGTGGTAATGCAGTATAAATATTATGCATCAACCAAGACCTTCACTGTAGTTTGTGGAATCAGAAATTAATGGATTACTTCAACAATCCATGGATTCAACATACTTCATGTTAAGACTGAGGATGGACGCTGCGTAAGAATACCGGACGGTGACCTATGCTACTCGTAGTACAATACAGTAGTTCATTTCCCCCCACTGGCATACGACAGAATAGCAAATGTCACAAAATTAAATGGATACATGTTCCCTATGTATCAGCAACGTAATAACAAAACAACGTTGACCAAAGCAACTTTAAGCAAGGTCTACCTATATACTTTGAAGCGCTTTGAGTTGTTTCGATATGAAAAGGTGATATATCAAATGCAACGAGTAAAATAGTTGTTAAAAGAAACAGAGGGGAGATGAGGAGAAATGTTTTCATGCAGTAGGTTGTTTGGATCTGGAATGCATTGCCAGAAAGGATGATGGTAGCCGACTCGATAGCAACTTTTAAGAGAGAAGTAGACAGATATTTGGGGAGGACAATGTTGCAGGGCTATGAGGAGAGTGGGTGATGGGGGAGGTGGTGGGGGTCAGAGGTGAGATTGATTTGGATAGCTCTGAGCCGGCACAGACACAATAGAACCATTCTATGATTCTATTATTATTCAGATTTGAAGTGTGATATATAGTAATAATAATACTTGCATTTGATATAGCGCTTTTCACATCTTATTGACATCTCAAAGCGCTTCATAGAATATACTGTAAAATAAATTGATTGTATATTTGTGGGCGAAACCGTTTTTTGATGGCCAAACAGTGGGGAGGGGGTGGTTGTGGGGTTGCTCCAGAAAGAATACCAGTGTTTGAACCAAAAAAAAACAGATTTATAGTTTCAGTGCAAAACAGTGAAATAACTTAAATCAAAATTATGCAAGTGGAGTTACTTTTCACCCAGTGGGTGTATGATACACTGATTGCTAACAATAACAATCTTCTTACAAAGTCTTTGGTTATGTTGAAGTATACCATAGAATATTTATTTGTTTTGAAAATAACTTATTTACAAAAACTCTGCACAGTTATGTCTGGTTAACAGTGTACTGTATCTCACAATGTGTAATATACTGTTGCAGTTTTGTATTGGAATTGAATGATCTGCCAAGCTCTAATAAACTGATGAAACAGGCCATTTTCCTATGTTCCCAATTCAACCTTGGTCTCAATCACTCTGTTTCTCCTTCTTTAAGAAAATATTGACGAAATAAGAGCAAATAAAATTGATACAAGTAAGCATTTATGCAAGACAGATCAATTCTTTACTTGGATCTTAATTCTGTGGAACTTGTTATCTCATTCATTCTTTATTTCTGCAATGTAGTCTGTAGGTTTCAAACCAAGGTTTGGATTTGAAACCAAGGTTTCAAATCCAAGCTTGGAGTCAGCTAATCACTTATTCACTTCTTTTGCTCCTCTACAATTGTTTTTAAGCTGACAGTGCAGAGTACTGTAAGCTTTGACACTGAGTTTCTTCATTTAAAAAATTTCATAATTCCAACAAAAAAAAGGGGTTGGATGAAAAGGCTCCTTTGGTTCATTTGATCTCATCCTTCCTGAATGCAGTCCTACTGCTTCCCCATTACAATACTGCTCTGAGGAAGCTTCCAAAAGGGCTTTTAAGGCCTTCTGCTTTCGCCTAATAGTTTTCCTTCCCTTGGCGATTACGCTGACCACAGGGTCCCACTTCAGGGATGCAGGCTGTAGTTTCAGTTTTTGATTCAACCTCAGCTGTAGAAGCAAGAAAGTCCTTGGCTAAATCGGCAGTCATTGTGCGATGACAGCAAGTCCACTCTGTCAGTTGTCACACAAAGTTGGTTCCAGGCTTCATGGTATCCCTTCAAGGTGGACATTAAAGTTTGCATCCCCACTCTCAAATTACCGCCCCATCCCCAACCTCCCTTTCCTTTCCAAAGTCAGTCTATTACCTCTCCCCATTTCCCGCTCACACCCCAGCCCCTACCCATCCCTCCCTCCGCACCTTTGAACCTGTCTCCTATTCCTCTCTCATCACCGCTATAACACACATGAAACTGATCACTTGCTCCCTCGACCCCATCCCTATCCCTCTCCTAACCTCCTAGCTCCACCTCCTTGCCTCTCCACTCACAGATATTCGGCATCTCTCCCTGTCCACTGGTACCAATCCCATCCATTTAAAAATTGCAGTTATCACTCTGACCTTCAAAAAAAACATTCTTGCTCCTGAATTACGACCCCCATCTCCAACCTCCCTTTCCTCTCAAAGGTCCTGGAATGCATTGTTGCTTCCCAGCTTCGCTTCTTTCTCTTCCGCCACTCTATTCATGAATCCCTGCAATTTGGTTTCCATGCCGCCGACAGCACAGAAACTGCTTTAGTCAAAATGACAAACTATGTTATGTCCATCTGCTACCAAGGCCTCCTCATCCTCCTTAATCTCTGCTGCCTTCGATACCATTGACCACTCTATCCTCCTCCACTACCGCTCCTTTCACCTCACCCTTCATGGTTGTGTCCTTGGTTCAGATCCTACCTCTCACATAGTCTCCACTTCATCTCCACACACGGTTTTTCTTCTAGCCCTCTCACTATCTTGTGTGTCGTTGCTCAAGGGCTCTGACCTTAGTCCCCTCTTGTTCAATACGTACATGCTATGCTCCCTCTTGGTGACATCACCCATGGGATTAAGATCCACATGTATGTGGAAGACTCCCAACTCTATCTCTCTGTCTCTAACCTTGACTGCAGGACCAATCCTGATTAGCTACCATCAGTGCTTCCACACTTCAGCACTAACAGCATCACCATCCAAGGATGCACACTCCACATCACTGAGCCAGTCCATAACTTTAGCGTAAAACCAGTTTAAATTTTAAAATAATCCTTGCACTTGAGAGAGTGCTTTTCACATCTTCTAGACGTCTCAAAGCGTTTCACTGAATACACTGCAAATTGACTGTATATTTGTGAGCAAAATGCGGCAGCTAATTGCGCACAGAAGTGTCCCACAAACAGTGGTGGATTGAAATGACCTTTTTTTTTGAGGGATTATTAGGCATGTCTCCACAACTGCCCAAGCTTTCGCCAGTGAGATCTAATTGTTAAATTGAATTTTAACTTGACACCTATTAGTCTACCTCCAAATTAAGGTGGCATTTTAAGATGTTTCTATAAATCTGGCAAATCTTTATTTGCTATTTATTTTTGGTCAGCCATGTTTATTTTTGGTCAATTGTGTGTCTGACACATGCTAACAGTATCCAAACCAAGCTGAGATTTCTATGCATTACATCTACATATCGAAATCCCAGTGTTAGATTGTAGGAATGGAATTTGAACACTCTCCCTGGAGGGATGCATCCTGCTTACCTAATTGCAGAATGTATTAGGGTGCAGGTTGGCGAGAGCCAAGGCTTAGGGACCCCCCGAGAGTGTGCGTTGGGGTACTGCTGGAGTCTAACCAGCTAAAACCAGAATGGAGCCAGTCCTCTGTTGGCAGTCATTTTCTGAGCCAGACCAGTCCATAGTATTCAGGACTCTGTTGATTGCAGGCTAAAATTAGCTGGAAGTTCAGCTGTGTGATATAGTGCTGGATCGGGTAAAGGAGATACAATTTGGTGAGGAAAGTAAGCCAGGGTTGAATTAGGGAAATACAAGTTGAACATTTTGTAGGTTGAACACTCTTTTGTTGATTTGTGGTTCAGAGTGTGGCGTACACCTCCACTCAACTAACATGGGCACACTGTGCATCACCTCTCCCCTCTGCAACTCCCATCGGTGGCCAAGCCTCTGGTCGTTGTGCCCTCAGCTTCTGGAACTCTCTGCCTCCATTCCGCTACTTCCACCCTCTCTATCGGTCTTTAAATCGCACTTTAAAACCAACTTCTTTACCACACCTGAGGTCACATTCCTCTTCTCCCTTGCTTGACATTTGAGAATGCCACTGTGAAGCTCTTCAATCTGCGTGACAGGCACTGTATAAATTAAGTTGTTGTAGAATTGAGTAATAGAGTTTTTACTAGTAGATAGAGAGAAGAGTCCCAGGAGAAGTTTTGTAAGCTTTGTGGAAAAAGTGGACTTGAGTGTCTAAAGACTTTTTCTATGCATTTGTTTGTTCCTATGAAACAGAATTTTTAAATGACATATGTTAGTGATGCGCAGCAATAACATGTGTTCTCATTTAGGATCATTATGAGTGAGTGTGAGTCTGCACCCTACTACCCAATGACCACCAGATGGAGACTGTGGATTTAAAAAAACTAAATATTTACTGTTTTGTTGTCATGAGTGTATCAATTAAAATACAGCTAAACCATACGTAAATTGGATCTCCTTGAACCAAAGGTGCTTCCAAAGCGAAGTACTTAGCCATGGAATATCAGATTTTAGTTAATCTTTTGTGCTGATCTTGGTAGTCTAGTTCCTGAGTCAGGTGAGTATACTACTCCAAGGTAATGTTGACAAATCTGCGTGCCTCGTCAGCAGGATTTGGAAGTGCGGATCATTGGGAGCAGGGATTCTCCCACTTGGCTCCTATTAACAAACATGGTCAACTTCCACATGCGGATGACACCCAACTGTATCTCTCTGCCTCCATACTCGACTTAGAGACCATTGCAGTCCTGACATAATGTCCATCAGATATCAAGTCCCGAATGAGAGCTAACTTTCTTCACTTGAACGTAGGGTCCGTCGATATGGAAATTTTCCGATTTAGATATATCGATGGGCTCATATCGAGATATACCAAAATATCGATATTTTCAGGTTTTTCGTACTGCGCATGTGCGCGTGGTGCGCATTCGGGGTCCACGCGCATTCGGGGCCTATCTCCTCAGGAGGTAAATATCTTTCTCTCTCTGTGTCTCTCACACTCACTCATCTCTGTGTTTTTCTGTCCGTGTCTCTGTGTCTCTCTCCTCTCTCACATCCCCCCCATCTCTATCTATCTGTATATTATCACATCCACCCCGTCTCTCCCCCCACCCCCCCGCCGCTGCCGTCCCTCTCTCCTCTCCCCCCCCGCCGTCTCTCTCTCCCCCCCCCACCCCCCACAGCTGTCTCTCTTCCCCTCCCCACCGCCGCCGTCTCTCTCTCCCTCCCCGCCCCCCAGCCGTCTCTCTCGCCCCCCCCCCCCCCAGCCGTCTCTCTCCCCACCATCCCAGCCGTCTCTCTCCCTCCCCCACCCCCCCCCAGCCGTCTCTCTCCCCTCACCCCTTGCATACCCGTTTTTTGTATTCTAGGACTATGAATACAATATGGCGGCTTTGCACCTCAGTCTGTGCATTGTGTATAGAGATGAGCATTCTGGGTCTTGTAGTTCGGTGTGCACGCATTCCGATTTTTCCCTCGATATATCGATTTTTCATCGATATTTTTGAAATGTCTATATCGGCGTATCGATATGAAAATTATATCGGGTTTTAGCGATATATCGATATATCGCTGGACCCTAGTTGAACGTCACCAAGGCCGAGGCCCTCCTGATTAGCTCCCACCAGCACTTCCACACCTTAGGCACTGACAGCATCACCATCCAAGGATACACACTCCACCTCACTGAGCCAGTCCAGAATCGTGATATTTTGTTTGACTCTCAACTATACTTTCTACCACATATCAGTGCCATGACCTGCTCTGTCTTCCCCCACCTTTGCAATATCACACAGCTCCATCACTGTCTCACACCTCAGGCTGCCAAAACCCTCATATACACATTCATAACATAAGAAATAGGAGCAAGAGTAGGCCATTCAGCCCCTCAAGCCTGCCCCACCATTTAATAAAATCATGGCTGATCTTCTAACCTAATTCCATTTAGCCGCACTATCTCCATAGCTTTTTGGGGGTAAAATCACTAACCTCTGAGTGAAGAAATGTTTCCTCAACTCTGTTCGAAAAGGCTGACCCTTAATCTTGAGACTGTGATTCCTTGTTTTGGATTCTCCAACCAGGGGGAACCGTCTCCCACTGTCTACTCTGTCATGCACCTTAAGAATCTTATAGGTTTCTACAAAATCACCTCAAATGCTTCTATATTCTAGAGATTACAGGCCTAATTTATTTACTCAACCTATCCTAATAGGTCAACCCCCTCATCCAGGAACCAACCTAGTGAAACAAGAACAGAAATTGCTGGGAACACTCAGTGGGTCAGACAGCATCTATGGAGAAAGGAAAAGTGAGTCAACATTTTAGGTCCACAACCCATCAGAACTAGGGTATGTTGAGATGGAGAGGCTTTTAAGCATTAATAGGGAGGGAGAGGCAGGGGCAGGAGAGAGTTAGGAGGGAAGGGAGAAAGTTGGGAGGGCAGCAGAGGGCATGGTGGGTCTTGAGACTGGTCTTGAAGGAGACGAGGGTGGGAGTGAGGCAAAGGGACTGTGGGATGGAATTCCAGAGTGTGGGGGCAGAGAGGCTGAAATCCCGTCCACCGATGGTAGGGTGGTGCCCCACCGATGGTGGGGCACATGGAGCAAGCCGGAGCCAATGGAGGTAGGCGAGGGTGGGAATGAAGTGGTAGCGGAGCTTGGTGCGGGTGAGGACACGAGCTGCAGAGTTCTGGATGATCTGCATCTTATGAAGGGAAGAACCAGGAAGGCCGACGAGGAGGGAATTTCCATATTAGAGCCTTGATGTGGTGAATTCGTGGACAAGGGTTTCGGCGGCTTGAGGGGTGAGGCAGTGGCGGAATCTGGCGACATTGCGAAGGTAGTGGAACACATGGCGCGGATGTGGGGGAGGAAGGACAGTTCATAGTCGAATAAGTTGCAAGGAAGACAAAGGAGAAAATTGGGTAGAGGGCAGGAGATGATGGGTTAAAGAGGTGTTAATGTTTTGAAAGGGGGATTGCAACAAAACCGGAGAAGAGGTACAGTATTAATAACGTATGAATGGGGAAGCAATGAGGGGGGAGTCAATGAGGGGTGAGTGGTGTAAGGTGAGGGGGAAATCAGTGTGGGGGAGGCAGTGAGTGTTGGATCGGTGATGGGGAGGGATATTGAGGGGGGCAGTGAGGTGGGTGTCAATGCGGCAGGAGTCAGTGGGTGTGAGGGGCAGTGGGGGTGAGGGTTAGTGGGGGAGAGTGAAGGGGAAGTCAGTGAGGGGAGCGAGTCAATAGGGGGAGGCAGTGAAGGGGAGCATCAGTGAAGGGGTAACGAATGGGAAGGCAGAGAGATACAGTTGGGTGTCATCTGTGAACACTTGGAAGTTGACCCTCCGTCTGGGCTGATGTTACCAAGAGGGAGCATGTAGATGTTGAATTGGTGGGGACCAAGGACAGAGCCCTGAAGAACATAGCAAGAGACTCTGGAGGGGAAACAGTTTGTGGAGATGAAGAGTAGGCTGTGTGAGAGGTACGAACTGAAGCATTCAAAAACAGAACCATGAAGGGTGATATTAGAGGAATGATGGTAGATGAGGATGGAGTGTTCAATTATGTTGAAGGCAGCAGAAGGCAAGGAGGATGAGGAGGCAGAGGGAGCCCTGGACGCAGATGAACAGAATGTAATTTGTTATTTTGACCAGAGTTGTTTCTGTGCTGTGGGCGGCACGGAAACCCGATTGGAGGTGTTTATGAAGGGAGTGGTGGAAGAGGAAGGAGCAATGCTGGGAAGTAACAACTCATTCCAGGACCTTGGAGAGGAAAGGGAGGTTGGTAATGGGGCGGTAATTTGAGACCAGGAATGGGTCCAGCGATATTTTTTTAAGGATGGGAGTGACGATAGTTTTTAAAGGAGTGGGAACAGTGCCAGTGGACAGAGGTTAATGATGTCTTTGAGTAGAGGATCAAGGAGATGAAGCTGGGAGTTAAGGAGGGGGGCTAAGGATGGGGTCAAGGGAATAGATGATCGGTTTCATGCGGGTTATAGTGGTGATGAGAGAGGAGTGGGAGACAGGTTCAAAAGTGTGCAGGGAGGGATGGGTAGGGGCCGGGGTAGAGGTAATAATAACAGACTGACCCCCCCAACCTCCCCACTCACTCACTGACTAGCTGCTCACTGACTCCACCCTACTGACCAGCTTCATCTCAAATTACCTTCACTGATCCCACTTCACTGCCCTCACCCCCACCACCCCCCACCTCACTGACCCCCCCCCCCCCCTCATTGACTCCCCCTCCCCCCAACTAACCCCCACACCGACCTTTCCTCACTGACTCCCCGCTCACTCCTTCAAGACCCACCTCAAGGTCCACCTCTTTGACCATGCTTTCGATTAACCTTCTTCCCCCCCCGCCCCCACCTGAACTCCATTCTCCCCAAACCCTACCCCCGGCTTCGGTCTGACATACAGTACTGTCTGTCCAGGGACTTGGGAAGTCCTCCTGACATGAAAGGCGCTATACACAAATGTAATTTCGTTGTTATTGTGGGGGGTGATGGGGGGGCAATGAAGGTGGTCAGTGGGGGTTCAGTGGCAAGGCGGAGTCTGTGGGGGGGGGGGGGGAAGAATCAGTGAGGAAAGTGGGTGGGTGGGGGGGGGGGGGTCAGTGTGTGAGAGACATGGAGATAGAGAGAAAGTGAGAGTGTGAGATACAGTGTGAGTGAATGAGTGTCAGTCTGTAGGAGAGTGGGAAAGACTGAGAGCTGTGAAGTGTGAGTGAGGAGAGTTAGTGTGAGAGGCTGTCAATGTGTGTGAGAGGGGGAAGGGAGGGAGGGGAGGAGGAGAAACAGAGTATCAATGAAGAGAGAGGGAGGGAGGGGGTGGGGAGAGAGAGGAAAAGTGTCAGAGTGAGGCAAAGAGAGACAGAGTGTCAAAGTCAGTGGAGAGAGAGAGAGAGAGTGTGTGTCAGGGACAGTGAAGAGAGAGTGAGTGCCAGACAGTCAAGAAAGTGAATGTGTCAGACTCAGTGAAGAGGGAGGAGTGAGTGAGTGTGTCAGAGAGAGTGAGAGAGTGAGTGTGTCAGAGAGAGTGAGTGTGTCAGAGAGAGTGAGTGTGTCAGAGAGAGTGAAGAGAGAGGAGTGAATAGAGAGTGTGTTGTGTTGGTGTCGAGGCCTGTGTGTGTCTCCCCTCCCCCCCTCTCCCCCCCGCCGTGTCTCGGGGCCAGGGCTGAGGCCGGGACTGTGGCCTGGACTCGGGGCTAGAGTTGGGGCCTGGCGCTCAGGGCCTGTCCCCGTGACTCAGCCTGAGCCAGTGGGGGTGTCAGGGTGTGTGTGTGTGAGTCTGTGTGTCTGTGGGTGGCAGGGCCTGAGCTCCCAGGCTGCCCCCTCACCCCCCCCCCCCCCCCCGCCACGACACCTCCTCACCCAGGGCCCGAGTGACAGGAGGCGGCGACACAAACACAGACAGAGCGGAGAGAGGGCACCATGGACAGTGAGTACACAGCCCCCCCCCCATCCACACACACACACAGCACCCCCCCCACACACACACACAATACCAGGGACACTAACACAGCCCCCCCCCTACACACACACAATACCAGGGACACTAACACAGCACCCCCCCCTACACACAGCAGCACCCCCCCCCCCCCCCCACACACACACACAGCACCCTCCCCCCCACACACACACATAATACCAGGGACACTAACACAGCACCCCCCCCTACACACACACACACAGCACCCCCCCTACACACACAGCCCCCCCCCCCCCACACACAGCACCCTCCCCCACACACACACACACAGCACCCTCCCCCACACACACACACACAGCACCCTCCCCCCACACACAGGCCCCCCCCCCCATCCACACACACAGCACCCTCCCCCCCACACACACACACACAGCACCCCCCCCCCCTACACACACAGCACCCTCCCCCCACACACACACACAGCACCCCCCCCCACACACACACAGCACCCCCCACACACACACAGCACCCCCCCCCCATCCACACAGCACCCCCCCCACACACACAGCACCCCCCCCACACACACACAGCACTCTCCCCCCCCCCCCCACACACACACAGCACCCCCCCCCCATCCACACACACACACAGCACCCTCCCCCCCAAACACACACAAACAAACAAAACTTACATTTATATAGCAGCACACACACACAGCACCCTCCCCCCCCCCCCCCACACACACACAGCACCCTCCCCCCCATCCACACACACACACAGCACCCTCCCCCCCCCACACACACACACAGCACCCTCCCCCCCATCCACACACACACAGCACCCTCCCCCCCACACACACACACAGGCACCCTCCCCCCCATCCACACACACACACAGCACCCTCCCCCACACACACACACAAACAAACAAACAAAACTTACATTTATATAGCAGCACACACACACACACAGCACCCTCCGCCCCCCCCACACACACAGCACCCCCCCCCATCCACACACACACAGCACCCTCCCCCTCCCCCCCACACACACACAGCACCCCCCCCCATCCACACACACACACACAGCACCCCCCCACACACAGCACCCCCCCCCATCCACACACACACAGCACCCCCCCCACACACACACACAGCACACACACACACACACAGCACCCCCCCACACACACACACAGCACACACACACACACACAGCACCCTCCCCCCACACACAGCACCCTCCCCCCCCCCACACACACAGCACCCCCCCCCATCCACACACACACACAGCACCCCCCCACACACACACACACAGCACCCACACACACACACACAGCACCCCCCCCCACACACACACAGCACCCCCCCGACACACACACACAGCACCCCTCCCCCCCCACACACACACAGCACCCCCCCCATCCACACACACACACACAGCACCCTCCCCCCCACGCACACACAAACAAACAAACAAAACTTACATTTATATAGCAGCACACACACACACAGCACCCTCCCCCCCCCACACACACAGCACCCCCCCCCATCCACACACACACAGCACCCTCCCCCCCCACACACACACACAGCACCCCCCCCATCCACACACACACAGCACCCTCCCCCTCCCCCCCACACACACACAGCACCCCCCCCATCCACACACACACACACAGCACCCCCCCCACACACACACAGCACCCCCCCCCCCATCCACACACACACACAGCACCCCCCCCCCCACACACACACACAGCACACACACACACACACACAGCACCCCCCCCCCACACACACACAGCACCCACACACACACAGCACACACACACTCAGCACCCTCCCCCACACACACAGCACCCTCCCCCACACACACACACACAGCACCCTCCCCCCCCACACACACACAGCACCCTCCCCCCCGACACACACACACAGCACCCTCCCCCCCACACACACACACACACACAGCCCCCCCCCCCCCACACACAGCACCCCCCCCACACACACACAGCACCCCCCCCACACACACACACAGCA